>BSQZ01000053.1:2462500-2712500 GCA_033239005.1 Lamellibrachia satsuma
GCACACAAAACTGTGCCACCAAGCAGACAGATTAGGTGATGTTAATCTAGTGGTCATGGTTCAATGAGTAAGACTGAGGCCAAAACCCACTTATGTGAGGTGAATGGCAGAGCGGCAGGCAGGTAGGTCAGGATTTGGGGTGTTCTTGTGTTGATAGTTAAACATATTGGTAAAGACCCAGTTTTTTTATGTATTGGGGTATACACCAATATAAAAAAAAATATATATATATATATATACATATACAAGATTTGTACTCGTCATGAAGAATCGTTGGCTGTTATCAAATAAGGAACATATCACATAACCACATAACCACTTAACGCTTCCTTTCATTTTCCACTGAGTGACTGATCATATGTGTCAGTAACAGCACTGGTGGGTGGGGCTGTTAAGTGTCAATTATTAGGGTCACATAGCTGTGGGATTGAGTGTCAGGGAATTGTGTGACTGTCCAGGAGCTGTGGGACTGTGACAGGGTGCTGTGGGACTGTGACTGTCAGGGAGATGTCGGACTGTGACTGTCAGGGAACTGTGTGACTGTGACAGTCAGAGAGCTGTGTGACTGTCAGGGAGCTGTGGGACTGTGAAGGAGCTGTGGGACTGTCACAGTCAGGGAGCTCTGGGACTGTGACTGTCAGGGAGCTGTGGGACTGTGACTGTCAAGGAGCTGTGGGACTGTGACAATCAGGGAGCTCTGGGACTGTGACTGTCAGGGAGCTGTGGGACTGTCACAATCAGGGAGCTCTGGGACTGTGACTGTCAGGGAGCTGTGGGACTGTCACAGTCAGGGAGCTCTGGGACTGTGACTGTCAGGGAGCTGTGGGACTGTGACTGTCAAGGAGCTGTGGGACTGTGACAATCAGGGAGCTCTGGGACTGTGACTGTCAGGGAGCTGTGGGACTGTCACAATCAGGGAGCTCTGGGACTGTGACTGTCAGGGAGCTGTGGGACTGTCACAGTCAGGGAGCTCTGGGACTGTGACTGTCAGGGAGCTGTGGGACTGTGACTGTCAAGGAGCTGTGGGACTGTGACAATCAGGGAGCTCTGGGACTGTGACTGTCAGGGAGCTGTGGGACTGTCACAATCAGGGAGCTCTGGGACTGACTGTCAGGGAGCTGTGGGACTGTGACTGTCAAGGAGCTGTGGGACTGTGACAATCAGGGAGCTCTGGGATTGTAACAATCAGGGAGCTCTGGGACTGTGACAAT
Organism: Lamellibrachia satsuma; assembly: GCA_033239005.1. Classification (NCBI taxonomy): domain Eukaryota; kingdom Metazoa; phylum Annelida; class Polychaeta; order Sabellida; family Siboglinidae; genus Lamellibrachia; species Lamellibrachia satsuma. The sequence goes on from BSQZ01000053.1 coordinate 2,463,712, forward strand.
CAGGGAGCTGTGGGACTGTGACTGTCAGGGAGCTCTGGGACTGTGACAATCAGGGAGCTGTGGGACTATGACTGTGAAGGAACTGTACGCGGGACTGTAACAATCAGGGAGCTCTGGGACTGTGACAATCAGGGAGCTCTGGGACTGTGACAATCAGGGAGCTGTGGGACTGTAACAATCAGGGAGCTCTGGGACTGTGACAATCAGGGAGCTGTGGGACTGTGACAATCAGGGAGCTGTGGGACTGTGACTGTGAAGGAGCTGTGGGACTGTAACAATCAGGGAGCTCTGGGACTGTGACAATCAGGGAGCTGTGGGACTGTGACAATCAGGGAGCTGTGGGACTGTGACAATCAGGGAGCTGTGGGACTGTGACTGTCAAGGAGCTGTGGGACTGTGACAATCAGGGAGCTGTGGGACTGTGACTGTCAAGGAGCTGTGGGACTGTGACAATCAGGGAGCTCTGGGACTGTGACTGTCAGGGAGCTGTGGGACTGTGACTGAAGGAGCTGTGGGACTGTGACAATCAGGGAGCTCTGGGACTGTGACTGTCAGGGAGCTGTGGGACTGTGACAATCAGGGAGCTGTGGGACTGTGACTGTGAAGGAGCTGTGGGACTGTAACAATCAGGGAGCTCTGGGACTGTGACAATCAGGGAGCTGTGGGACTGTGACTGTCAAGGAGCTGTGGGACTGTGACAATCAGGGAGCTGTGGGACTGTGACTGTCAAGGAGCTGTGGGACTGTGACAATCAGGGAGCTCTGGGACTATGACTGTCAGGGAGCTGTGGGACTGTGACTGTGAAGGAGCTGTGGGACTGTGACAATCAGGGAGCTCTGGGACTATGACTGTCAGGGAGCTGTGGGACTGTGACTGTGAAGGAGCTGTGGGACTGTAACAATCAGGGAGCTCTGGGACTGTGACAATCAGGGAGCTGTGGGACTGTGACTGTCAAGGAGCTGTGGGACTGTGACAATCAGGGAGCTGTGGGACTGTGACTGTGAAGGAGCTGTGGGACTGTGACTGTGAAGGAGCTGTGGGACTGTGACAATCAGGGAGCTCTGGGACTATGATTGTCAGGGAACTGTGTGACTGTGACTGTCAGGGAGCTATGTGAGTTTCAGGGAATTGTGGGACTGTGACTGTCAGGGAGTTGTGTGACTGTCAGGGAGCTGTGTGGCTGTGACTGTCAGGGAGTTGTGTGACTGTGACTGTCAGGGAGCTATGTGACTGTGACTGTCAGGGAGTTGTGGGACTGTGACTGTCAGAGAGCTGTGTAGCTGTGACTGTCAGGGAGCTGTGTGACTGTGACTGTCATGGATCGAGTTGTGGGACTGTGACTGTCAGGGGGTTGTGGGACTGTGACTGTCATGGAACTATGTGACTGTGACTGTCAGGGAGTTGTCGGACTGTGACTGTCAGGGAGCTGTAGGACCATGATTGTCAGTGAGCTGTGGAACTGTGGCTTACTGTCATGGAGCTATGAATTTTTTATGTTTTATTTTCTCAACCGACTTATCTTTCAATTTCAGATTATGGCAGGTGATTTAGAGATGATCTAGAAAAGCAGTCTTCCTCTACCATCGTATCAGCCTGGCTCCAGTGGCATAGAAGTGCATCTTGCAGCATGGAGCAAGCAAAGACAAACCACCCTCCAATTGGACCACCAATGCCCAAACCACGGAAGAAGAAAAGCAGTGAATCAGATCATAGAGAATCAGTGGACGTACATGAACTTGACAAAAGTGATGCATGTAATGCAGACATCAGTAGTCAAACGCCATTGCCTGCCCCAAGAACACTGTCAGTACCAAAATTTAAGTTCACAGAAATGCAACATAGTTGTCAATCCAACATTTCTTCGTCACCGGCGAAGTCACCAGTGTTGTCACCTGAGCCTTCACCAGCGCCTTCACCACCAACGTCACCAGCGTCATCACCACTGTTGTATGCATGTCACAAAGACACCAGTGGTCGATCACCAGTGCCTGCCCCAAGAACAATGTCAGCATCACAACTCAAGTCTAAAGATTTTGACCAAATAGACAGTGAACCTTTTTTGCACAGGAACTTGTCTAATGTAGATGACCAAGATTCCCCAAAACGACCACCAGTGCCTCCTGGTAAAAAGCCATTAATATCTGACCTCCTGAAATTGGCAGATCTCAACCGAACTGGCAGCAGCAATTCCGATGACGCAAACGCAGGAAATGATGGTATTGTACTGAGTCTTGTTTTTTTATCAAGCATGGGTCCATGATTTGTTGGAGGTGGGAAAATTGTTGTGAGAACATTGTCAAACCAGTTATATACATGACACTTGATACTTATTAATTCATTCTCATGAACACAACAAATAAATAATTAAACTATTTAGTCTGTCTTTTGCCCTTTTTGGAATCACATTTCATTCAAACTTTTAGTATATACAATCTCAAATTAGTGCATGTATATGTGTAGGGTTTCAATGATAATGATTAACATTAAGATAAATAACATAATTAATTTTTTAGTATTTTCATTAAATATGTTTAGTGCTATAAAATTGTTAGTACAGCTACAATCTAAAATGTAGGTAAGGTAAAGTCATCCCCCAGGCATTACGCCTTAGGAAGCCATGAAGGCTTATATGGCCAGTGCTTAAACCTGGTTTCTGTAGTGCGAAGCAACTTAGAGTGCAGTTATACTGACTCTCCTGGACGGGACACTAGTCCATCGCAGGTACCTTCCAAACAGTGTTTGTACTCATTTGCAGCTGAGTAGACTGAGGCAAAGTAGGGTAAACATGTTAAGTCTCCCGGAATCACCGGGAGTCTCCCGGAAATCTATCAAATATTTGCATGGGAGAACAAATCTCCTGGATTTCTAATGAAACAAAATAATTTTTTTGTGTGGCCTCTTAAAAAAAGATCATCATGCAAATCCCTCCTTTTACTCACACCCACAATAACAGCCAGGGTTATTTCAATTAAGTTTTTGTGCAGACTGAGACTTGGCTGGCTGTTTATAATATGTGTTAAATGGACCCCACATTATTACACATTGATGTAAAATCTGTTAAATATCCATTTAAATAATTCCCATCAATACATCTCCACTTCATACAAGTTTTATTTAATTCATATATGTTTGATAATTGTCACAATCGGAGCACATTATGAGATTTATTTTTAAAATAGGTTTTACAAATAAAAAATGCCTCTGTTACCTAGGGTCTCAAATGCCTCAGTGAATTACTGCCTCTATCACCCAGGATTACAAACTTTGAAGAAAAGAAAATTCTTCAGTTCTAGCCCTGCCACTAAATATTATACTAGTTGCATGTAAAAAAAATATGTAGGCTACTGCCAGTCAGGTAAGGGATTTTTGTTGTACAGTAATATATTTCAGGAGTAGAACAAATTGTTTTATTCCTAGACCATTAATCTAGTAAACATTTTGTTTTATAATTACTAGTCCACAAAGAATTTGTCTATTGCCAAAATGTTTATACTCACATGTTACTAGTGCATGTGCAATCTATTGGGAACTAAAGCTGGTCTAGTGTATTTTTTTATGGGTAGTGAGGATGTGATATATATTTTTTTATATTCCAAATATATTCCAGTTATCCTATGTCTCGCTGATATAGAAGTCTCCTATAAGCTCAACACGTTTATCTAGGGATCACCTAGCTGAGTGGAAATCAAAATAATTCTTAATTAACTTGACATTTCTTGTACTATTGCAACTGAATAAACTTTTTATTGTCATTACCAGCTATGTCATCAGCATTATCACCAATGCTGTCACCAGTGTCATCACTAAAGCCATCAATGTACCGTAATTTTCCATGTACAAAGCGCCCCAAAGTATAATACGCACCCTGACTTATTTCTCAGATCTGACAGAATTTCTATATTACCATGTATGATACGTTTTTAGCTTCAGCCTCCGATTTCCCCACTTTGTATTTTTGTTAGGTATGTTCAGTACAGTAAAACTGTTAGTGCAACATGCAGCTGCACTTTAAGATGTGTATAAATTTACAATCTTAATTACAATGGGGAAATAATATCCTAGTCAACAGAGTGTTAACACATTCAGTTTTCCTGAATCTTAAATCAATCTCACACGGTTATGTAAAAATAGTGCAATTGATTATGATTGCCATTTACAGTTACCCTATGTCTCGTTGATATGGGTTATTATAACTGGGTTATCTAGGGATCACCTGAGTGGCATATTAATATAATTCTTCATTACAATGGCAAATGTGTGTATATTATGAACAATTTGTATTTCAGATGTCACATTTATGGAACGACCACTGCCACCGCCTCCACCATCTGCTGACAAAAAACCATCGATATCTAAACTCGAGAAATTGGCAGCTCTTGAAGAAATATACAGCAGAGATTCTGACTGCAATTCCACAGATAACACTGGTAATTCCACAGATAACACTAGTAATTCCACAGATAACACTGGTAATTCCACAGATAACACTGGTAATTCCACAGATAACACTGGTAATTCCAACACTGGTAATTCCACAGAAAACATTGGTAATTCCACAGATAACACTGGTAATTTGCTGATCACTTTGTTCATCTTCTGTGAACATTGAGGTTGATAACATTGAGGTTGATAACAGATAGGAACAAGGCCAGTGTTGGTATTTGGTCATTTGTTGATTTTCAATGACGACTAATAATTCCATAACAATTCCAGCCGGCACAGCCAATATACTTTTATGCAAAATAACAACGAAGTCCAGTGTAGATTGAAATAGGCCAAAGAATGACATTTAATTTATTAATTAATGAGCCAGAAATTAGGTAAGCATACATCATCTAAACGAGATACATCACATAATCACAGCAAGCATGCCGGCCCCCGGCCCCCAAAAGCTGTTTACACATAATAATTATTAAACTTCCTAGCAACTACCCGCTACCAGTACTATCTGTGCCACTACTGACTGTTATTTACAATTCACGTGGTATCGGAGGGGGTCACTCCACCAATAGCACGCAGACAAAACCTTGTGTAACAGAAAAGCGTCAAAGCATTAAGTGCTTCTTAATATCCCAACTATTGGTTGTGCTGTCTACTTTGTGGTAGAGGGAGGAGGGTGGGAACGAAAACTCCTGATATAAGATCACGCAACAATGAACTGTCCAGCAAAACTGGGAAAACTAGCTTAGAAATCGAGTGAGGCTGGATCTAGGTCATGCAGCTGCTTAAACAGCACAGTGTATCCCTACGTGTGTGCGAGTAGTTAGTCTAATACTCTCGATACCAGAGTTGGTCTAATCTCGAACTACTTTCATTGCCTTGTTATCCCGCATAAAATCCTTTATGCGCCACTGTCACATAAATTCATTTAAGCACCCTCACCCGTGCCATGGACCATAGCCAACAGTGGCTCCTTACGACATATCAGCATAGATGTAGAATGTTGCAGAGCACAGTTCTTTAAAAACAGTGGGAAAGTAATTGTAATATCTAAGTGTGCTATATATTTATTCTTTCAATTGCATTTTCCCCATGACGTTGCAGAAGAAACTATTTCTGAGGAATGCAGTGATGCCGTGGATGAGAATATATATAAAGAGGTGAAGGTGGGTAAATGTTTTCTATTATGTAAGATAAATTAACCATTTCTTCACAGATTATAGATGAAATGCTATATAACATTTCAGATTAATAACATTTTGAGTTTTTCATTTATTTTGTAATGTTACAAGATTTTTAAAACATTTTTGTAAATGTGAAAAAATAGCTAAAATTGAAATTATATCGTTTTGAGAAAATCCCCAAAGAAATAAATTACATACATATAAGTATGACACTGTCACTGATAACTTCAAGGTAGATTTTGGTTAACATAAATGAATTACATCTGCCACACCACCGTGAATGAATTAAGCAAAAGTTGAATGACAGGCTAAATTGGTGGCAGTGTATTTTTGACACAAACCAGTCACCGATCGTAATTCCAACAGTTGCTTACATGTAAGATGCATTCATACACCAAATTGCAGCTTAGTAAGTGTAGTTTTTCTAAAAAAGTTAATTGAGCATCATTTCCTGGTTGTTAACTGATTAGACCCCACAACGGCCGCGGCTGGCTGCTCTGTGCAGCCCTGGAACGGCGGCCGCCGCCGGCCGCATACAGGACCCTCTATTTTAAAAAATCCTGGCGAATAACTATTGAACTAAACGCAACCAAATTTTTCCACTCTAGTGGATACATTTTGCAACAACAACAGCTCATTACGTGCACGTGTTACCCTTTCGGAAATCTTGATTTTCATCAGTTTTGTTCACGCTATCTCGAAAATGTTTATTTCTATATTTGTCATGATAAAATATGGTGTAACTTGAAAAATACCCGTCAGAATTTGATAATGTTTTCAGTGGTGCAAAGCTAACACATATATAGCTACATTTTCTTCGCTGAGTTGCATAGGGTTATAGCATGGGATCATTGTCAAATGTCAGTTGCAACTTTCAAAGTTTTAACAAATGTACTATTTTGTCTTTGCAAATTGTTATCAAATGTCAACATTTTATTAACATATCCTATTTCTATGTATACATGCATGTGGAGAAATTACTACTCTTCAAAATAAACACAACTTGTAATTGTCAATATTGAATAGTTTTTTTCTACATATTTTTGAACACAAGGAGGTAAAATCGTTCGAAATTTGCCAGAAATCCTGGGAACATGGTGGCATGTTTTAAGAAAATCCTGGGACCTAATGGGTTAATGATAACAGAAATGTCAATAAATGCATTTTATGTATTGTTGACAAAACATAACGGCCATTGCTAATATTGACATGTCCCCTTAATTTGCTGCCACAATGGCCCTTGAATCTGTATTTATAACGTGTTGTCTACGATATCAGGTTATTCCAGCCATCTGACAAACACGTGTTAGGGCGTGTTTACATGCCATTTCCATTATAGTTTCAAAGGCACAATAAACTACACTAGCGCTGATATTTGCTTGTTTAAGCGCATGATTTAGTTAGGTAGTTTTTAAAGGATGGATTGGTGAAATACAGCGTTAGTGCCAGGTGTGGTGTCGATGTTCAGTTAAATATTTCCTAGCATGTTATGAGGGAAAAAATAAAAACATCAACTAATACCCTAGTTACCCCAGCTACCTTACGGAAGGTAGAAACAGAGGGCGTGAAGTATGTAGCATTCATAATAATGTGAATTATATGCAAACAAGGACAATAAATAAATAATAAATTACCTGACGCCTGTGTAAATGCAAGCAACATGAGTATGTTTTTAAATTTAAGACACAATAAATTAAGTAATTGGTATCTGATAGGACTGGGCATGTGTTTGTGTAAACAGGGATACTATGTCTTGTGTCTTTGCTACAGCCCTGTGTCAAAGAATGTTTTATTTTAGTGGGTTTGTAGATATAGACCACCAGCTGCATTAACAGGTTACATACATAGAGTTCTCTAGTATATACAGAGGGTAGAATGGACCCACAAAGTGTGTAAAGTGTCTGCCAGGGGGTTAAGTGTAAAGTTTCTGCCAGGGGGTGAAGTGTAGTGTCTGCCAGGGGGTGAAGTGTAAAGTGTATGCCAGGGGTGAAGTGTAAAGTGTCTGCCAGGTGGTGAAGTGTAGTGTCTGCCAGGGGGTGAAATGTAAAGTGTCTGTCAGGGGGTGAAGTGTAAAGTGTCTGCCAGGGGGTTAAGTGTAAAGTTTCTGCCAGGGGGGTGAAGTATAGTGTTTGCCAGGGGGTGAAGTGTAAAGTGTTTGCCAGGGGTGAAGTGTAAAGTGTCTGCCAGGGGGTGAAGTGTAAAGTGTCTGCCAGGGGATGAAGTGTAAAGTGTCTGCTAGGGGGTTAAGTGTAAAGTTTCTGCCAGGGGTTAAGTGTAAAGTTTCTGCCAGGGGGTTAAGTGTAAAGTTTCTGCCAGGGGGTGAAGTGTAAAGTGTCTGCCAGGGGTGAAGTGTAAAGTGTCTGCCAGAGGGTGAAGTGTAAAGTGTCTGCCAGGTGGTGAAGTGTAAAGTGTGTCAGGGGGTGAAGTGTAAAGTGTCTGCCAGGGGGTGAAGTGTAAAGTGTCTGCCAGGGGGTTAAGTGTAAAGTTTCTGCCAGGGGGTGAAGTGTAGTGTCTGCCAGGGGGTGAAGTGTAAAGTGTCTGCCAGGGGGTGAAGTGTAAATCTTGGTAGGTGACTGTCACTCTATGTAGGTGTATGTCACTGTTGATAGGTGACTTTAGGGAGGTGTATGTCAATCTAGATAGGTGTATGTCACTCTATGTAGGCGCCTGTCACTCTAGGTAGGTGCCTGTTACTCTAGGTAGGTGTCACTCTAGTTGGGTGTCTGTCACTCTATGTAGGTGCCTGTCACCCTAGGTAGGTGACTATCACTCTAGGTACTAGGTAGGTGCTTTTCACTCTAGTTGGGTGTGTGTCACTCTAGGCCGGTGACTATCACTCTAGATAGGTGCATGTCAGGTGATTGTCAATATGTGTAAGTGTACGCCATTCTAGGTAGGTGTCTGTCACTCTAGGTCGGTGACTTTCACTCTAGGTTGGTGACTGTCACTCTGGTTAGGTGTATGTCACTCTATGTAGATATATGTCACTCTAGCTAGGTGTCTGTCACTCTAGGTATGTGTATGTCACCTTAGGTAGGTATATGTCACTCTAGGCAGGAGGCTGTCACTCTAGGTAGATGACTGCCACTCTAGGTAGGTGACTGTCAGAGAAGTCTCTTTTTATGACATTGTCCAAACATTTCTGTAACAGATGGCTGTGATTCCCAATGTTACCTTGCTTTTGTAAACTGTTTAGCCATTTTGGCTAAAGCCCCCAATGTTTAGCCAAAAAAATTTCATGTGCATCAAGACAGCAACAAACTCTCATGTATTCTGCATGTTTTTCAATGAAAATGCAGGTGGCCAAATTGGCCCAAATGGTTAACTTTTGTTTAACCAAATCCAATGCTATGTGACCCATGGCCTAATGGCTTCTGGTATAGCCTAACCTTGCTTGCAGGAAAGCTTGGATGAAGCTCAAAACATCAGGCCAAAGAACAAACTGGAACATATTGCTAATGAGCTGCTCTCCACTGAAGAAGATTATGTAAAGAAACTCAGTCTGTTGGTTCGGGTAAGTATGACATGCACAGTACTTAAAGGGAAACAAAACTCATGGTTTTGGGCCTATACACCTATAACAGTTACTCAAACATGACCATTTGCAACTACACTTAAGAATATCACATCAGTGGTTTACTAGGATACCCTTGTTGAACACACAGCATCTTAATGGGCTGTGCCATACTGTTAGATAACCTTACGTCATGAGTGTCGTAGTCTTGTAATATTCGGTCGCCAAATGAAAATGTATTTGTATACACCTAAAGCTATTCCTATGTTTGCCAGTAGGATGTGGCCAGTAGGATGTGACCAGTAGGATGTGGCCAGTAGGATGTGACCAGTAGGATGTGATGTTTGCATCCAAACTCCACTTATGTAACATATTTTGGCTTTTGTTTATTAAAGTAGTTCTCTTTCTGACGAAATGGCACTGCAAATATTAAATTTGTTAAAAATATAAATTAGACAAATGTGTCATATTTGTACAGCATTACATAACATTATTTTTGAAGTTAAAAAAATATATATGCCTATATTTATGCTGTAATTGAATTTGTTATCAGTTTCTATGCAAATTGTTGATCAATGGCATGCAAATAACAAATCATCAGTTCATAATATGTCTGATGAGCATCTATCACAAATATTTTAGCTGTGCACACTCAGCTGTGTCAAAGTCTCGTGAGATCCAATCAATGTGTTTCAGTTTTCATGGCTGTGTGGTTCCTTTTGGGTATACACACAAGCAGGTGAACATAGATAATCATGTGGGTTCACTTACAGATAACAGTTGAGAGCAGTCGGCACTTCTCCAAAATTACTGGTAAAACAAAATATTTTATCTGTATCTATATTTGTGTGCAACTTTAAGCTTAGTAAACTTCAAGGTTTGTATCTTCCACTCATCAGTTCCGATCCCGTGTGATTGAGGAGAATCTGATGTCTCGGATGTTCTCGGATGAAGTAGTAGATGAGATGTTCTTGAACATTCTAAACATCTATAAGTTCCACCAATACTTCATGTTGCCAGAACTGCAGCAGACATTGGCAGATTGGTGAGTTCTATGTTGAACTGTTGTCTTAATTATCACTCTCTGAAGGTTTCAAATAGGTAAATGTTGCAGTCATGTATTTATGGGGTTAGAATGCCGAACTCAGGGTTTGAATTCCTTTGCTGCTGTTTCACAGCCTGGGTATAGTGTCAGTCACTTCTCATTGTTCTACTCTTGAGTGCCGAATTAGTGTCCCTATACACGTGTTTATTTGATGAAAAAATGCCACCCTATATGCACCTTATTTGGCACTATACTATTATTAAATTAAAACATTTGTGCCAGCCTATATTCTCCGATACTCATGGCAAATTATACAGGGTATAATTTTTAGGAGAGCAATTGCTCTCAATCCCGATTGCTAGCGCTAATCAATCATCCACGGAGCGGTTTACCGCTCGCGCGAAAATCACTTGCTCCCAACTGGAGCTGCACGTGGCTCCCCCTGATGGCTAAGTTTTCATCCTTTCGAACGACAGTCGTGAATTTAGCGGGATCCCATGCTTTTGAGGATCCTATATTTTGATCCATAAGCATTAGACCTTTACATTTCCGTGATTAGATGAATTGGTCAGAATACTTAGTTTTCGGGAGCTCGACATGGTATATTATTAGTTAAAACGTCATTATCACCTTTTAAACCGACCGAAAATGGCCGCCGTGTGCAGCGCCTCAAACTGGTCATAACCTGCTGATGACAGTTTCCCCTGAAACAGGCTTGCATATTCAATTCAATAAAACTTTAATGTCCATTTAAAACCTTAAAATTCCCTGTTTTTTGCAGATATAAAATGTGGTTACTATATCTGCCATGACGCGAATACGCACAAAGTTTATGCATATTCGGCAGAAAAAAGCAAAATACACAGCAATTCGCATAGTTTTCTAGGGATGCCTTGGCTTCACATCGAGTAAACAAATTGCTTCGGCGCTAAAAAAGACAAATATACTAGTGACTTTTTCGCACTGTACTATTATTTGTCTTGAATAGTTTGACCCCCTAAACTGTCATTCAGCACTATACTATTATTAGATTTGCCACCCTATACTGTTATTTGGCCTATACGTTTATTTAGCACTCAAGAGTAATTCATTCAGCTGTATAAATGAGGCACTGGCTATCAGGCAGTGGTGGAATTATGTTAACGAATAGTTTTTGTACAGTCATTGAACAGGTCTCTCACAGGGTGAAGTGTAAGATATTTTACTGGGTAGTGCATGTTTTAATTTTTATTTATTTTTGCTGTGTTCAGTGCCCTGTTACAGTCATAAATCGTGATTTAGCAATTCCGTCCATTCGCAGGGAGTCCAAACAGAAGCTTGGAGACGTAATGAAGCAGTTGGCACCATATCTGAAACTGACCACTGAATATGTCACAAACTTTGACCATGCACGAAACGTCATCACAGAGTGGCAGATGAAGTCACCAAAGTTTGCCAGCATCATCAGTTCCCTGGAGGTTTGCACACTTGTTACGACATTGTAGATGATGATTTTACTGTTACGAACCTGTCCAGATTGTGTGAAGCGCATCCAGATGTGCAATAAGTTTGGTCAAGAGTTTTTACTACATATGGAATATGTTGCTGACAGTAAATGTCATCGTGATAATATGTTTTCCAGAAATGTAATTTGGATTTATGGATGTGTGCCACCATACATGCAGTAAACATACAACACTTAAGTATTGTAAGATGCATTATATTTATGTTATTGTTTGTTTCTTATGCTAGAAAGAGCCAGCATGTGAACGTCTGACATTGTTTGATCACATGCTGGAGCCAATTCAGCGTGTGCCGCGGTATAAAATGCTTCTGGAAGGTAATGTCAACACCACCTTATTAAGTTATGATAATATATTTAAGTAATTTTATTTTTGAAATTGGTTGATCACATGTTGGAGCCAGTTCAACGTGTGCCACGGTATAAATTGCTTCTGAAAGGTACTGCCAACACCACCTTATTAAGTTATGGTAATATATTTAAGTAATATTATTTTTGAAATTGGTGGATCACATGTTGGAGCCAATTCAACGTGTGCCACAGTATAAATTGCTTCTGAAAGGTACTGTCAACACCACCTTATGATTACATAGTTATTTCATGTTATTTTCAATGACAGTAACACAAGTACTGTTATCTGTTTTGTTGCCATTATTTAACGGGAGACTCGGGTCGGATTTGACGGATTTTTTACAATAAAATGAATTTCGAGTTGTTGCTATTTCCGTGTATAAATATTATTCAACTTGCCATTCATATAAGTTGCACTGTCGAAATAAACACGTTTCTGTCATAAAACGTGTCTTTTGTATGATGCCTATCATTGCTAAGTCTTTGTTTATATCAAATGAACCGAGACTAATGGGACATTAGGTGATATTCCGCGAGCCATTGCATGCCGGAAAACGCTGCCATTCCAACATGGCGCATATCACGGGAAAGCCCCATTTTCGCTCTGTATGATGGTACAAACAGTTTTAAAATGTGCCCGGAGGTATCCGAGTAATTCCGACTATAAATGACCGCCTCTGAACCATCTCGGTGACAAAGGAATGGGGAATGCCACGACGATTCGCCGGACATCACCACGTGATGTCGGATTCCCTCAAATCAAGCGCTCTAATTGGTTGTAATACTAATTTCCATCCTCTGACGTCAGCTTGAAATACCAGCTACGTTCGATTCGATCGACTTTTTTATCCCATGAGTTTTGTTCATTTATATCGCTTTGTAAAACGACATTATGCCGTTTGGTCGAAAGCGAGTGGGCGGTTACGGTACTGGGAGGCAGCGAAAGTTTGCATCGTTGCAGTTAGCGAGTGATGCGAAGGCATCGAGGGTTGAATTCGCCAATGAACCTGCGGCGACAACTTCGTCTTCTTCGACCATCACCGTCCGTGGTGCCAGCGAGAATGGCACGCAGTGTAAGTTTAATTCTGATATTTCATATGTTCACTTGTGTTTTATCCAAACATCGCCTTGTGGCATAACTATTACTGCATAAACGATTTGACGCTGATCTAGTTCATGCTGTTGATGTTCGTGGTTGTGTTGACATTCAGGCCCAGGCCCAGGGGCCATCCAGGCACATCAGAAGCAGAGTTGTAACTATGGTTTATTATATTACTACAATTTGCCCTGGCAATTATTGTATACATAGCCTATATACACACAAGCGCGCGGGTGTGTGTGTATAATATGGCAATGCCAATAAAATAAATTGCATTCAATGCCATACCCCTGCATACGTAGTAAGGGGGGGCTTTTGTTGTTGAACATGTCTTGGATACTTTTTGTTCATGAAATACATTTATATTGTGTATTTTTTCCAGGCATCAAGGCGGTCATCAACAGTACCAGCTGACCCGTCTCGGAGACTGTCTGTCACTGAACGGAAGTTTGGTTATGCAGATCTTCTGGAGGAGATAGGTGTCCCGCGATTCCTGGTTGAGGATTTGACAGATGCTGATGGAGATCTTTCAACAGTACTTGTACGCTGTGCCGTGTTGCCATCACTTGTTGCGAACCTGCTATGCACGTTGTGTAGGAAGCATACACTCTCCACCCCAGCTGTCGACCGCACCGCACCCTCGGCATGGTGTGTGGCCTCGAGACTTTCTGCACCAGTTGCGACAAGGTCATCAATGCAACTCTGTCATCAGACTGTATCGATGGGACTCAGGCGACGAATGTCCCATTTGTCGTGGTGAGATCAGCTGTGTCGGCAACGATGGACATGGGTGTCGGGTACTCAGGACTTGTGTGAAATTTATTTTACAATGCCAATGACTCTTAACTTTGCCTTTTGATAGATTATACATTCAGTAATATGTATGCAAAGTTTCAATCATCTAGGTAGCTTTTCAGATGTTGAAATGTATGTGCCAATGTACATAAACTTTGAACACGATTTTCTCAAAAACATGTTTTCCCTCACACCTACTGCCTCCCGTGTCACTTATCTCTGCTATTGTTTGACAGAATTACTTGAAACTTTCTACAGTGTTTCTTGATAGTATGCTCTTGAAAACTATCTAGTAACTTTTTAGAAAACATTATTTATATTTTATATAATGAACCATCAATGTAAAATTTCATGATGAAAAAATACATTCAGATGTAAAAAAATCATGAAAACAAAAGTTTTTTGAAAACTTGGAAAGTTAACTGACTGTTTTCATTGGAATTATGTGGAGTAACTACACACCAAATTTGAGTCCTCTAAATCCAATGGTTACTGATATAAGTCACACGCAACATTCAATCCAAGATGGCTGCATACCGTGGGAAAATATGTATGAAACTTTCTGAAAAAAATTCACAGCATTACTCTTACCTGGACTTGCAATCTATGAAAGTTTCAGCTCTGTAGGTTCAGTGATAATGAAATAAGAAAATAAAACGCGTTTAGACCCAAGCGACGCCTTAACCCATTAGACACATTGAATTAAGCGTGTGCTGCTTTTCCCCGGGCAACTGAGGGAGATTTTGAAAATGATGGATGCTTGTAGTTTTTAAGCTGTAGCTTCAAAAGTATTGATATCTTATAATTGCAAGTTATGTTTATTTTGAAGCAAATTTAATTATTTATGCAATGGTGTAACTGTGGTGTATATAAGCTTGTTATATATTGTCATTCTGAGGTGTGGAACTTCGGAAATAAATTTTGTGAACAAATATTGAGAGTGAAGTTTGACATGATAGTCATATTTTATTACAATAACATCACCAACTGCTGGCTTCACACAAGGAACTGTACTTCCTATGCATGGTACTGCACAAAGAATCCAATTTTGCACAAATGCACATTGCATGTCAGACATCCAAAGCATGTTTCAACTACTTCAGCTCACGTCCAGATGGCCGTTTCACTCCATTTTCGCGACATGTCTGACATGCTCATTTTGATGACAATGAGTTGTTGGAGTTCTCATCACTACTGTTACTTGCCACCTGAAACAAACAAACAGCTACAGTAATGAAAACAGAATAAGAATAAAAATGTTATGCATTTGTCACATGTCATATCCAATAACAACAATGTCAAATTATAATTTTTACAAGCAGCCAATAATGACATGACTTTTTTAAAGTTTACTAATATCTGAAATATAGATAAATATAATTAATTACAAAGACCACTGACACCATCAATATAATAAAATTGTCAACAATGTCCAAAGGCAAAGCAACAACACCACCCATCCAGGCAGCGCCCAGGCCAGGGCTTGACTGTTTACATGCTCGTCGGGCCAGATTTTTCTGTTTTATTTACTCATTTGCTTTATAATTAATCATAACAACATGCACAACTAACCACATAATCTAAGCCGACTAAATGGCACAAAACATACAATGTCAGTGTTGAAACAGTCGACAAGCTGAATAAGACAGTGACCAGGCTACTCTTGGACGAAGAAAACCAACCGACGCCATCTTCAATTTATCGCTCACTCAGTCAAAGGTCGAGCCACGTATAAATCTTACCTCCACATCCATCTCAGAAGCACTTTCATCCGAAGATTCATCCCTAAAATTGCGCAAACTTCATCTGCAGTGAACGCATCTGTTCTACGAGAAATGGCCATTTTTAAAGCCCACCAGTGCTTGACTTCAAACGCGATTATCTTCGAAACTTTCAATACGACAGAATTCCGCTAGTTTTAGTTTCATATCAATCCACCCGATGACGCCACCTCCACAGCCTTTTTCCACAGCGGACGCTTGTGGGCGCCGTGGGGAAAACAAGGTCGGATGCTTTTGGGCACGCGGGGTCTAATGGGTTAAGTAGTTTAACCCTGGGAGTGACCAGTGGGCTGAATTCGGCCCACATGATCAGCACGAAATGCATTCCGACCGATTTTGGTATCACTACAGGAACTATTCTCATTTCTGTCACCAGTGCCTCACACGGGAACAAATGGTATCATTGGAAAGCTGAATCACTCTTCGTTCTGATTCATATTTATTCATGAGCATAGTCAATGATAGCTAATAACGATTTAGCTTACAAAATGCATCACATAGTTGGTGCCCATATTTGGCTGCTTTTACTACGCTCAGCAGAATAAATTTACATTTCCACTCATAGTATCTAAATATGTAACACGTCCAGGTTATGTGTTAATCATGCTAGTACTAGTAATGTGAATTTCAATATCTTTAAAAATAGAATTGACAGATATTTGATAAGGGCCAGCTACACATAGGTGAGAAAATTGTTGGACTCGATAAGCCAATGGCTTCCTTGTCCATTTGCCATCTGGAACTTGTTGTTTGGATGGCAATCTTGTTGTTCGGATGGCAATCTTGTTAAATCTTGTTAAATTATTGTATGTTTTGTGCCATCTGGAACTTGTTGTTTGGATGGCAATCTTGTTAAATCTTGTTAAATTATTTTTGATTTGTAAGCCTATTGGTCTAGTACATCATCATCGTAGCAGATCTATTCCATAACAGTATACATACATGTATTTTATTCAGTTAAAAATTCAACAGGGTGTGACGTTTAAAAATAATACACGTTGATGCTAGTTGACTCGTTTAATAAGCTCTATAAACTGTGTATTGGCATATAAGACAGATTTAATGTATTAAAATGACTGCACATTTGTGGCACAAAGAAGAACAGATATTTCTGAAAGCGCAACACTCTGATACAGTATACTGTAGTAGTAATGCATGTTTCAAAGCATTTAATTGACTTCGATTTCAAACCATACATTCTCTGGCATCTTTCAGACTACCTGAGGCATCTTCCAGAAGATTGTAGTGATAAGAACGACACACGGGGTGGGTCATTGTTTTATGCTTTATTGTAAAGGTTTAAAAAAAAATTTTGAAGTCAGCTTTTTTCTTTGCCTCTATCTGAATTGTATGTGTATCCTGTCTTTATTAACTTTTCTTTTTCTGACAAGCATTTACATTATTGTAAAGGTCATGTCTATCCTCAGACTGACTGTAAGACAAACCAGTACAAACCAGTCAAGTAGACAATTTGTTAATAAAACTTTTATCTATATTAATATAATTTAATGTTTTGATTTTAGAAGCTCTACAACTTGTGACAAAGGCAGCAAGCCATTCAAACAATGAGATACGTAGACGTGTAAGTATTTATTTGCCGTATTTTCTCTCTCATGCTTTAGTCATGACTGAATGTAGACTTGCAAACCTCCCTTGACCTATCTGTGGAGTAATGTGTCAGTCCATCTTTAGTCATGACTGAATGTAGACTTGCAAACCTCCCTTGGTCTATCTGTGGACTAATGTGTCAGTCCATCTTTAGTCATGACTGAATGTAGACTTGCAAGCCTCCCTTGGTCTGTCTGTGGAGTAATGTGTCGGTCCATCTTTAGTCATGACTGAATGTAGACTTGCAAACCTCCCTTGGTCTGTCTGTGGAGTAATGTGTCAGTTCATCTTTAGTCATGACTGAATGTAGACTTGCAAGCCTCCCTTGGTCTGTCTGTGGACTAATGTGTCAGTCCATCTTTAGTCATGACTGAATGTAGACTTGCAAACCTCCCTTGGTCTATCTGTGGAGTAATGTGTCAGTTCATCTTTAGTCATGACTGAATGTAGACTTGCAAACCTCCCTTGGTCTATCTGTGGACTAATGTGTCGGTCCATCTTTAGTCATGGCTGAATGTAGACTTGCAAGCCTCCCTTGGTCTATCTGTGGAGTAATGTGTCGGTCCATCTTTAGTCATGACTGAATGTAGACTTGCAAACCTCCCTTGGTCTATCTGTGGAGTAATGTGTCGGTCCATCTTTAGTCATGACTGAATGTAGACTTGCAAACCTCCCTTGGTCTATCTGTGGAGTAATGTGTCAGTCCATCTTTAGTCATGACTGAATGTAGACTTGCAAACCTCCCTTGGTCTATCTGTGGAGTAATGTGTCAGTCCATCTTTAGTCATGACTGAATGTAGACTTGCAAGCCTCCCTTGGTCTATCTGTGGAGTAATGTGTCAGTCCATCTTTAGTCATGACTGAATGTAGACTTGCAAACCTCCCTTGACCTATCTGTGGAGTAATGTGTCAGTCCATCTTTAGTCATGACTGAATGTAGACTTGCAAACCTCCCTTGGTCTGTCTGTGGAGTAATGTGTCAGTCCATCTTTAGTCATGACTGAATGTAGACTTGCAAACCTCCCTTGGTCTGTCTGTGGAGTAATGTGTCAGTTCATCTTTAGTCATGACTGAATGTAGACTTGCAAGCCTCCCTTGGTCTGTCTGTGGACTAATGTGTCAGTCCATCTTTAGTCATGACTGAATGTAGACTTGCAAGCCTCCCTTGGTCTATCTGTGGAGTAATGTGTCAGTCCATCTTTAGTCATGACTGAATGTAGACTTGCAAGCCTCCCTTGGTCTATCTGTGGAGTAATGTGTCGGTCCATCTTTAGTCATGACTGAATGTAGACTTGCAAACCTCCCTTGGTCTATCTGTGGAGTAATGTGTCAGTCCATCTTTAGTCATGACTGAATGTAGACTTGCAAACCTCCCTTGGTCTATCTGTGGACTAATGTGTCAGTCCATCTTTAGTCATGACTCAATGTAGACTTCCATTCTCCCTTGGTCTATCTGTGGAGTAATGTGTCAGTCCATCTTTAGTCATGACTGAATGTAGACTTGCAAGCCTCCCTTGGTCTATCTGTGGAGTAATGTGTCAGTCCATCTTTAGTCATGACTGAATGTAGACTTGCAAACCTCCCTTGACCTATCTGTGGAGTAATGTGTCAGTCCATCTTTAGTCATGACTGAATGTAGACTTGCAAGCCTCCCTTGACCTATCTGTGGAGTAATGTGTCAGTCCATCTTTAGTCATGACTGAATGTAGACTTGCAAACCTCCCTTGGTCTGTCTGTGGAGTAATGTGTCAGTCCATCTTTAGTCATGACTGAATGTAGACTTGCAAACCTCCCTTGGTCTGTCTGTGGAGTAATGTGTCAGTTCATCTTTAGTCATGACTGAATGTAGACTTGCAAGCCTCCCTTGGTCTATCTGTGGAGTAATGTGTCAGTCCATCTTTAGTCATGACTGAATGTAGACTTGCAAACCTCCCTTGACCTATCTGTGGAGTAATGTGTCAGTCCATCTTTAGTCATGACTGAATGTAGACTTGCAAGCCTCCCTTGACCTATCTGTGGAGTAATGTGTCAGTCCATCTTTAGTCATGACTGAATGTAGACTTGCAAGCCTCCCTTGGTCTATCTGTGGAGTAATGTGTCAGTCCATCTTTAGTCATGACTGAATGTAGACTTGCAAACCTCCCTTGGTCTATCTGTGGAGTAATGTGTCAGTCCATCTTTAGTCATGACTGAATGTAGACTTGCAAGCCTCCCTTGGTCTATCTGTGGAGTAATGTGTCAGTCCATCTTTAGTCATGACTGAATGTAGACTTGCAAACCTCCCTTGACCTATCTGTGGAGTAATGTGTCAGTCCATCTTTAGTCATGACTGAATGTAGACTTGCAAGCCTCCCTTGACCTATCTGTGGAGTAATGTGTCAGTCCATCTTTAGTCATGACTGAATGTAGACTTGCAAACCTCCCTTGGTCTGTCTGTGGAGTAATGTGTCAGTCCATCTTTAGTCATGACTGAATGTAGACTTGCAAACCTCCCTTGGTCTGTCTGTGGAGTAATGTGTCAGTTCATCTTTAGTCATGACTGAATGTAGACTTGCAAGCCTCCCTTGGTCTATCTGTGGAGTAATGTGTCAGTCCATCTTTAGTCATGACTGAATGTAGACTTGCAAGCCTCCCTTGGTCTATCTGTGGAGTAATGTGTCAGTCCATCTTTAGTCATGACTGAATGTAGACTTGCAAGCCTCCCTTGGTCTATCTGTGGAGTAATGTGTCAGTCCATCTTTAGTCATGACTGAATGTAGACTTGCAAACCTCCCTTGGTCTATCTGTGGAGTAATGTGTCAGTCCATCTTTAGTCATGACTGAATGTAGACTTGCAAACCTCCCTTGGTCTATCTGTGGACTAATGTGTCAGTCCATCTTTAGTCATGACTCAATGTAGACTTCCATTCTCCCTTGGTCTATCTGTGGAGTAATGTGTCAGTCCATCTTTAGTCATGACTGAATGTAGACTTGCAAGCCTCCCTTGGTCTGTCTGTGGAGTAATGTGTCAGTCCATCTTTCAGTTATTCTTAGCGTTTCTTTAGGTCTCCTCATTCCTTTTGGCATTATTATTGTCTATTTTTCCTTTTGTCTATTATTTGTAGATGGTCCACCATATCAGATGCTGGTCTCCAGAAATTTGCTCCATATTCTCCACCCTGGTCTTCCATTGTACTTTTTGGTGTTACTCAGAATTTGAAATATGCCATACATCTTGCTTACTCTCCTGAAAAGCCACCAGTATAATGCAACTTCCGTATTGTACAACATATGTTTTTGTTCTCGAAAAATACAAAACGTTTCTTAGGTGTCAGATATTACATTCCGAGAAAACGCAATATCAATCCATTGAGAATATACAATAACTGAAAAACAGTGTTAAGAACATTCTGGAAATGATGATTTGAGAAGAATATTTGTTTCTATGTGATTGGTTTAGGATGCTTCTAAGCTTGACAGAACACAAAGATTAAAAGTCGACAGGGAACTGTTTTTATGTAGACTTGAAAATTCTGGCCACGTTAAGTTATCATTTCGCATATAGAAGAAAAAATATGTAATAGACAGAAAAATTGTACCCTTGCTGTTGTTTAGAATATACATAATTATACATATGCACATGCATACATATGTTACATATGCTACTTTGAATCGTCATACATTGATTAAAAGAACTTCTTATTTGCTTCAGGAAAATGTCAAGAAAACTCTGAAGATCAGAGAGAGTTTCTGTGGCAATGATATCCTCAATGTCATCTCTACGGACAGTAAAGTCATCAAGGAAGGTCAGATCATCGAGATCTCGGCTGTGGATGGACACCATCAGATCCGTTACCTATTTCTGGTGTGTTATTGCAAGCACACACGAGAGCACACTCACACACATACACTTGTACATAGATGCATGCACACATACTGACATACACACACAATTTCCTATATTATTGGTGTACCTGGATTTTCTTGGATTTTTTCATCTTTGTGTTGGGATTTTGTCACGTATTCCTTTTGTTCTAGAACGTGTATGCAATGCCAATGCTTAACAGGTTTACCTACCAGCAACACGAGACAGACACTCTTTCAGTAGAAATTAAGCAGTCAGAACTGAACTATGTCAAGCAAGTCTGTCTAATGGTTGCTAGCTAGGGTGAAACTGGGGGTCTTGAATGTGAGGTTGATGTAACCATTATGCAACCATGTCCTCAAATGCCATTTTTGAATGGGTGGGGTGGTATTGCAGAGCTGGGGTGGAGTGGGGTAGAATTGCAGAAACATCAAAATGTCTGTATTTGTAGTGATGCAGTACTGTGACACTTTTAGTTCAATGACGTCCTTCTGGTGGGTGCATCAAGACACTCTAAGTACAGACTGATGGGGACTTTGAGCCTCGAAGGCATGCAGGTAATAACATTAACTTATTGGAAGTTCCGACACATATGCTAATGTTCTTCAAAATAATATACCTATCTTTAAAATAAATTTATTATAATGCTTTTATACTTCTACAGCCATGTGAACTGCCAGTTTTGCCACTATGTGGTGGTATTGTGATATATCAGTGATCGATTTTGTTATATGAAATTGCTGTTTAACATTAGTGAATATCAAGGAAAATGCATTCTGAATGATGTGAATGTGCATAAACAGTTGCATAGTGAGGAAACTGTCAATGTGTGAAGTCGAGCTCATTAATCAAATCATTCACAGCACACTGAACCCACAGAAGTATAAGACTTTCCTCGGTACACTATGAGCAAATGCTCAAATGCTGCAATGTATCGTTTTCATGTCAAATGCTTCAGGGAAGGATTTCAGGAAAACTTTTTAAAGAAAAACTTCCAAAGGAATGATTCCATCCCATCTATTTTTATTCTACGAGATGCATGATTCTATTATCCATGATATTGTTATCCATGATTCTGTTATCCATGATTCTGTTATCCATGATTCTATTATCCATAGTTCTATTACATGGAGTCCACTAGCTGTAACTTGCTTAATTTTTAGATAAGAAAAAAAGACACGCCAACAATGTTTCAAGTAAGGAGCAAACAGAGAGTTGTTGAACTGCTTGCCAGCAGCATAGAGGACAAGGAAGCCTGGATGGAAGTGAGTTCATTCATATACATTTATTTTATTTGTGTTTTAATTGTATTATATTTGTGTTATATTTATGTTTTTATTTATCTTTGATGACAAGAAACTGCTGCAATTTTATTTCTGTCATTTGAAACAATATTGGTCAATAATAATTTTTTTCATTGCCAAGACGTTAGGACTGATATTGTTTTGCCTTTGTCATATGTGTTGCTGTATTTAAAAACTGTTGCCCCTTATGTTGTCATTAAAATAAAACACTAAATATAATATATTGATGTTAAACATAACTTGTATTTCTCCCTCTTAATGTTTTGCTGCACCTTTAACATTGCCAGGCAATCAGGAATGCAATAGCCAACCAAGAAACGGAACAGTGTCCCATAAGTGTAAGTATACTCATCATGTGTAGTTACTACATGCAACTGTTGGTGTAGTCATCGGAAATAGGTAGAACTGTGTAATACAAATCAGCAACATTTTCCTTGTAGAGTAGCAAACCGTAATTTTCTATGTATTATATAGATTTTTTCCCTTAATTTTTTACTTAAAAGTCCAGTTGCGTATTATATGTGGTAACAAGGCTAAAATATTGGTCGGACCAAATACACAATTGAAAGTCCAGAAGATATCTAGGGCCATAACCAGTTGTGCAACAGTCAAGCTACAATGCAAGCTAAACCGGGTTTACACCATTTACGAGGAAGCTGACGGCGATGCTGTAACTGTGTTTATGCAGAATAATAACACAAGTCCAGTGTGCCCTAGTGTAGGGTGACAGTGATGTTTCTAGGATGCAGAATGTGGGAATTCCTGCACTTTTAACAATCCTCCACAAAATTTAAGCATCAGCACACCAAAGGATACCAACCTTTTAAACTATTGTTACATTTTGATTTGTTTACTGCGTAATTAATTGCATATAATTCGGTTGATAGAGTTGCGATTTGCTTAGCCAACTGTCGGTAGCCTCCGTGAACTAGTAGAGAAGCCGAGGTGCCACATCGCGAATAATCGAGGCTATATCGCAGATCTGCAAAATAACAACTTATTTGATTAGTTTATTTGGAGGTAGCATCGCTATGCGGGCCAATAAAATACTTGGGAACATTCTGAGTTTACCACATGAAGAGCAACCTTATTATCCAGGCTCCGTGACATGGCACCACCGTTTGTCGCACACATCTTCGCCTGGATACAGAATGGGGTTTTCATTGTGACGGAAATTATGTGTGCGCCCAGAATCTGAGCGCATACATAATTAGCTAATTACAATGTCATCCAGACATTTGACTAATTCATAAAATAAGAGTTAACTTTTATCAGTTGGTATGATGCAATTGAAATCAACTTTAAACTTTGATTATATTGACACAACTGTCTGACTGAAAAGTTAAATCAGGCAAAAAAAACATCTCAATAATGACACTGATTTGCTGCTGGCACTTCATGGGAACGCCTACGCAAAATGGAGTGGTGACAGTGGGTAACAATGAGACCACGCTTCCGCGGCCAGACTTTCGGCGGATTCATGAAGCCGAGCGAGAGTCAGATAAGTGAGATTTCACGAAGAGGGAATCATGACGAAAAGAAAAATGACAGACTTCATTAAAGGCAAAACACAAGCCACACAAGATATCATATTTTTTCCATGATTTATGTAACTTCAAGTTACATTGTCATGATTTGCATGTGCAGGAGGTAAACTTTGAATTTTAAGGTGTAGTCCAATGTCTGATAACACTTTAATTCTGTGTATCATTTGGTGTTAACGTCTAAGACAAAATAGTCGCCGGCGTCAAATTCAACCCATTCCTATATTCAACCCATTGAAATCTTACTCGATATTGCGTGAGAGAACCTCACAGTCTATGTTTACAACACTAACGATAGAGAGTCTTGTATGAACAAAATATATTTTTATATATAATATAACATGGAACACTTTTATGATATTCATACCCAGATAAAAAACGACTTTGCATGCTTACCAGACATTATTATTGAACGTCTGCCGGTGCTTGTTTCATTCTTGCCACGTGACAATAACTGCCTTTTTATGGAAGATGTATGGCAAGCCATTCGTGTCATAAAAATAGGAATGATTAAAATGTTTTAAATATATGAGAACAAATTAACTACAATTAACGTTATATATTCGATACAAGTATCTGTGTATGTGTTTTATAAAGCATATATGGAAGAGTTATGACAAGCCTGACTTGTCATAAAATTTTAAATAATTGGACTAATGTGGTACAATGAGAAAAAGAATATTGGTATGACTTGCCATAGATATAGGTTGAATTTAACCAGTTTCCTCATCTTGTGTGACATGGTTTGGACATTCAATATTTGTAAGTTTTTCACTCAAAACAACTTTTCTAATAATTTGTTTGTGTTGAATTGATGAAGTAACTGTTAGTGAGTTGGTATATTGATCTCTTTCACAAAATGTTTCTTCAGATTTGTGTAAAAACGGCATATTTTATTAAGTATGTTGAATTTGACGCTGACCAGCATAACGTGCTGTTTTAGGGTTAAAATTACATTACATGATTAGCCCTTTTTAACAGTTTCAAGTGGCCCACATTGTTTTTACTGGCCAAATTTTTGAAAGCTGGGGAAGTTTACCCATTTTTAAAATGTTCTAGAAACATCACTGCCATGAGTTGATGTCTCAAACTTATGATCTTGTTGCTGTAGTCGATCAAGGAAGCTCTGGGTATGCAGGCATCAGCAATGATCAAGGTCCAGGATGCTCCCACGTGCATACGGTGTGCTAGAACCTTTGGTGTTATCAACATGTGCTTGCAACATCACTGCCAAGCATGTGGACATGTAAGTTTAAAAATATTGTCCTATAAATGTAGTTAAGTTGAGCCTTGGAACTGTTTGGATATGGAAATGTCCATAGCTTTCCAAGTGTCTTTTGGAATTTGGTCTGTGTTGCAGTAAGTCTAAATGTTTCCATGAGATCAAGAGGGTGTGAACCATTTTGATTATAATAATAATAAAAAAATTTTAATGCAAGATACACTCATAAGATATACACTTTATATACACATTTTCCACAAAACATAATTACTGGAGATAAATGTTTGTAAACATATTCTGATGGTTAGTGTTGTATGTCCTACGTATAAGCGCTTTGTCATGGCAGTGTTACATTGATATATTTTTCAATATGAAAAAATTATCAACATTTAAAAGTAGTAATTCATGATGGGGGTATGTCAATTAGTAAGCTTTCTAAGTTTCTTTAAGTAGATACATGTTGACAATTGTGAACGACCCCTAACCAGACAACTATAATAAATGTGGTGACTAGAAAAAACACCAAACATTTTTGTAACCACAAATAAAATGCAATAAAAATGCGACAGCTGTGACAATTTCCTTATGTACTTGCAGGTGGTATGCGGGAAATGTTCGAGAAACAAGATGCCGTTGGTGTATGATGACAATCGTGAGAACCGTGTCTGTGACCATTGTTACACTATGCTGCTTCAAGGTACCTCTGTACGTATACAGAATACTTGACATTCAGTATATAGGGTCGGGCACACCTTTTATTAACAAAGTGTCATTTTTTATGAAATACAACTTTTTTATTTATTAAGTGTATCTTCTTATACTGGGACACAAAATACACATGTTGCATACAGTCTTCCAAACATGATGTTGTATTCCATCTGGCAGGTCAAGGCCACTGACGATTCTCTCTTCAGTGGTTTCCTACAAGCATCCAATGACAAGAGAAATTGGCAGAGACGATATTTTGCCATTCACGATGACTTTGTATTATACTCCTTCTATGACAATGAGGTAAGGGTTTGTTTAGCAGCAGGAAATGAATAATAATTATTATCCCAAGAACTATCATCATCTTTAGAAAATATATCTTTATAGATGTGATTAAAAGACACCACCCCAACAAAATTAGCTATATAGAGGAAGGTCGGGTATATTGGACCATCTGCTATATTGGACTATGGCCATATATACCTCACTACGGTACCGAAGGTAACGTGGCTCCATCTGCCGAATGACTTTAAATAAAATGTGCATCGAGAGTAAAAAATGGTGGACTCCACAAAAGCTTTTAAAAGTTGAGCATGTATTAGTTTTTTCACCTTCTTTTGTGTGTGTAAACAAAGTGATGTGGGACAGTAGTTTGTAACGCTTCAGCTAACCGAAGCACATGGGCGGTGAAATGAGTATTTAAACAATGAATGAAGAAGGTTTGAAGAGCAAAGTTTCACTAGCTTTGTAGATATATATGTATGGGTTCATCACTGTGTGATCTGCTGTATTGGACCACGTTCCGCTATATTGGACCATGTCCCGGTATATTGGACCACTGGTATTGCGAGCTGCGACCCCTCATATGTGGGCAAATGATGGAGGATGACAAGAAGATACTTGACGGCTAATACTGATACCTTCGTTGAATAAAGTTCTTTACACTTTTTGTAGCCATAACTTAGCCAAAAATTAATCCATTGATTACGCATTTGTAAGAATTTCAGATCATCACACAATGTATAAATGCATTCAGGCACAGAGACTTGTGACATTTTGATTGTTATTCCCTATGTCCCCATTTCTTAAAAACCAACAAGCAAAGAAAACAATATACGCAACGAAGAGATCCATTGAATTGACCACCCGGTCCAATATAACGTAACAGGTTGTCCAGTATAGATGAATGGTTGTCTATATTGAACCAGTATGCCATAATCCAAATTTATAATTTTCTCCCAAATACCTGGTCGAATAGTTGTCATATTGCACCTATTGGTGCCTATCACTGACGAGTTTCAAATTAAATAGTGGAAAGCGCAACTTTGATAGTTTCCTTTGATATATCTGGCCATGTTCATAAGTGGTCAAATATACCCGACCTTCCCCTATTCTTAAAAACTACTGTATCCCAATAAGTATGTTAGTCTTCTTGCTTAGAATCCCATGCTTGAAGTAACACATGTTGTTTATGTTGTGACAGGTGCTTGCCCCATTACAATCCTAGATCAATGTCACCCATGATTCATTTTAGGAAACCACCCGAACCATGACTTTTCAATTTCTAAATATAGCAGCAGTGCAGTGCATCTTTTATAATCTCTATATTAATATGCTAACATTGGGGGCAGTCTGGCAGCATATCCTCCCATGCGCCGACACCCACGCGCCACTTTCTACGGTTCTTCGCCTCCTTGCACCAGTGGCCTCTGACCTACCAATTGGCGATGTAGTTAAAAAACCACAAAAGCAATTACTTAGACTTATTTACTATAATTTTTTTCTTCATGGCAAACAAAGAAGGAAACAATAGCCACATTGTGGCTGCATTGAGTTTGAGCCACTCTATCCCCAGATGGCATAACCGTCACTCCACCATCCCAGCTGTTTTTAAACACTCCCACGTGAAATGCACGTTAATGTTTATATAAACATCCATGTGGCCTATAGCTGAAAAATTCCACATAGATCACTGCGCCTTTTAAACTCTAAAAAATGTATTGTTTCACAGCCAATAGCTTCTACAAACAAAACTGTAAGGATGCCTGCTCATGCAGTTACACTCTTTAACATCGTAAGCATTTCTTAATTTCACATATCACAATTTAATACGCTGTACATTCGTGTGAAACATTCAACAGGAAGTTCAACTATGGTCTGACCCCATCAAAGAGACGAGTGGATGTTGGCGCCTGGGTGCTGCCAGACTGCCCCCAAAGTTAGTGTATAAATATAGTGACTCAGATGGTGGAGTGATGGTTGCGTCCTCTAGAGAGTGACTCTCACTCAATGTGGCCACAATCCAGCTACTGTTTCCATCTTTGTCTGCCAGGAAGAAAAGCATTTTAGTAAATAACTCTAAATAACTGCCTTTGTGTGTTTTAAATACATCGCCAATTGGTAGATCAGAGGCCACTGGTGCAAGGAGGCGAAAGGAACATAGAAAGAGGTCCGTAGGTGTCGACACCTGGGAGGAGATGCAGCTAGTCTGCCCCCAAAGTTAGCGTATAAAAATAGAGACAGAGACGCTACCTTTGGGGTCGGTCTGGCAGGATCTCCTCCCAGGCGCCAACATCCACTCACCTCTTTGATGGGGTCAGGCCATAGTTGAACTTCCAGTTGATTGTTTCACATGAATGTACAGCATATTAAATTGTGATATGTGAAATTAAGAAATGCATATGACGTGACAAGAGTGCAAGTGAGGTTTGTTTGTGAAAGCTACAGGCTGTAAAAAAATGCATGTTTTACAGTTTAACAGGTGGAGAGATTTATGGGGAATTTTTTGCTATGGGCACGTGAACACGTGTATGTTTATGTAAACATTGACGTGCATCTCACGTGGGGGCTTTTAAAAAAGCTGGAAGTATGATTTTGCCCAAACTTGGTCAGCATGTCAACGAGATGATGGCAGTTACTGTGAACAGTTTTTAGAATTTTTGTTGGGCCAGTTTTCTTATAATCAGACAAAACGTTAGCATGACCACCAATGGAGTTGTGCACTGTGGTCTCACCTCAGATGATCTCATCATCTCTATAATATAGAGATGGTGAGATCATCTGAGGTGAGATAGCGTATTAATATTATTAATATGCTAACTTTAGGGGCAGTCTGGCAGTATCTCCACTCACGCGCCTCTGTCAATGCGCCTCTGTCAACGTTCCCTTGCCTCCTTGCACCAGTGGCCTCTGATCTATCAACTCAACGCGCATTCGTCATTATCCTATGGACTCTTTATGTAGGTAATGGCGGACGAATCGTAAATGTGGTTTGTGGCCACAGAGTGGTTCAACACTCAACTTGCTCACTGTGTCATCTTTATCCGACAGGTAGAAAATAACTCCAAATAACTACTTTAATGAGATAATTTCTTCCGAGTACTTTCTCAATGGAGACTTTGGTAAAGTTATTTTTTCTTTCCTGCTAAATTAGATCTTTCATTTGATGGAAACATACCAACTTTTCTAAATCATTCATTGGGCTGGGCCAAAATTGAGGGGTATCTGCTTTGGGTGCATTTTTCTGAAAGGTACTCGATTTTGTCAAATTACACACAGCATATGTGTTAATGGAACATCAATGTGCTGTGAAACTAGCTCGGACGGGTGTAAGCTAGTGTATTTAACATTGATGTTTAAGTCAAGCTATAATTAAGTTGTTCACAATCAATTATATATTCATTCTAGTGATGTTAAATGAGAAATTGTCCACAATTTATCGCACGACTCCGTATTGCACAATAATGCCCAACAGTAATTGGGTGTTATTACACAACAACACTGCTTATCGAGAGTCCAACGATTATTCATATGTATGCCCGTCTGATATAATTTTATTTGTAAATTTTGTTTTTAAACATGGTCTGACTGCTAGCATTTCCACAATCAGTGGATAATTTGTTCCATTCAGTTATTGTCCTCTGTGAGAATGAATACTTTCTGATATCCTTCATTGTCATTACTTTGTAGGCTCTTGTTCGTCTACCTTCCTTAAGTGGAAAAAAATTCCTCTGTCAATATTTTCTTAACCATTTCATATTTTAATTACTTCTATTTGATCATATCTTAATTTGCCTGTCTCTGTAGTGTTGTTACACCAGTTCCTTTAAGTATTTTTCATATCTAAGGTCTCTCAGTTCCGGAATCAGTTTACATTCAGAATCTACCTAGTTGTATGTGCAGTGAATAACTGAACTTTGTACTGTTCGTCTCTTAATATTAATAAAACTACTTACATGGTATTTTGAAAAGGAAGGGTTACTTCAGATATTGCTTTAACAATAAACCAAGACAAGTCTATAAAAAAAAATTATTGGCATAATTATCGATAAGCTTTCTTATACATTGATGTACAAAGTGAAACATAAACTATTACCCAATAGCATTCAAAGAATCTTTTTATTCTAAAGAAGATAGTTTGCACAACACAAGGCAAAGAGGCAAATTCAAGTTCATACTGCACTAAGGACTGGCCTACATATTGCACTAAGAAACTGTAAAAAAATATTTTCGCTTCGAAAAAAATGTACAAAACATCTATACTTGATAGATATGAAAGAGGTATTTTATTCTGAGACTTGTATCAATATGTTTACTGTATTAGCTTTTGGTATATTTATCCATTAATTATATGTGTTTTAGCAGTACGATGCAAGGGATTGTAATATAACTAACCAATAGGGATAATAATTATTATTATATATGTATATTATATATATATATATATATTATAACAAATCAATGCAACAGGTGAAGTTTACGCTTCAATTATTTCCATTTCCAGACTACGATTGTAGCAAACTATGATTGTAACTATTCATCTTTTAAATATGCATGATTTAGATGAGCATTGTATAGAAATGTATCTATGTACACTGCATATATGTAATGTTGGAAATAAATGTATTATTATTATGTTCGTCAACAGGATTCCTTCGCCATGACATCAGTGCCGTTGCCAGGCTATGTGGTATCCATCGTATCACAGACATGTATCGTGAGTAGAGAGAACGTGATCAAACTATTTCGTGTCGGACAGAAGGAAATCTACTACTTCAAGGCAAATGCCAAACGCGACCTCGTGAGGTAATGCAACACATGTCCTCTCTATCAAGCAGAGAAGCTGACCAACTGATGTCTTGTGAATTTCACTTTTTAGTTAGCCACTATATAGGTCAAAGCACCCAGCATTCCTTTATCTTTATTGCAATTCCTATGTTTTCCTATGCTAAAAAAATTCCTACATATTTTCCTAATAATTGTTAAGATTTGGAGGTTTTCTGTGATTCGTCAGTACAAACTTATTTTTTGTGGTAGAAATCAATACGGATGGAGATCTGCATGATTGTGATGTGAGTCACATCATACCATAATCTGATCGGCGAATATTTTGTGACGTAATGTTGAAAGTCGGCAGTTAACTCTAGTCAGTAGATGGCGTCAATAATGCTTGATTTGTTAAAGTATTCTTATGTTATTCCTATATTTTTACTTCTGAATTTCTATATGTCCTATTAATTTTAGACGAAAAGTGGATTGGCACGCTGAAAGTGTAAAAATCATATTTGCATAGTTATTATGTTATAGTTATTATGCTTATGGTGCAAGATAATATTTATAATTATACTGTGGTTACTTCATAGTTAATGCGAGAGCATTTATGTTACTTTTTATGAAGTACACTGCTCTGTGCTAATTGGCCATGTTTGGTACCATCCTACCTGAAATAACACCTGCTCTATGATACCAAAGTCAGAATTTGTTCAGTTTGGCTGTATACACACTGGCAGATGGCGAGGGAAATCCTAATCGTGAAGCGTGTGTCTGTCAACAGGTGGATGGAGAGTCTGGAGAGTGCGATACAAGAAAAGGTTTTGTTATGCTGGCAGAGCAGCATGTTGGAAGAAACAGAGTGCTAGAGTTATATACTGCTGAGATTAATTTTAAAGGCACAACGTCTGGTCGTTCTTATTGTAAAATCATGTTATCTTGACCACCTAGTGGTGCTTTAATGAACCACAACTTTTAAATATAATCTTATCAATATCTGTTCATGAACAACAAAGTTCATCGGGGTCACGTGTTCACAGGATGACGTGATCAGCATATCATTGATACCCATAACATAAAAAACATATTCTTGACAATAACCATACTTATATGTATAGGAAAGTGTATGTAAATACATGTATGTATATTATGTTTTATTATTTAGGTATGTGTGTATATATATACATATATAAATTTTTTATATATCTGTGTGTGTGTTTGTGTTTAAGTACGTACTCATATTTGATCCCACCTAATGCACCAGCGAAATGGGGAGTGTTTTAGTTACTTTGTTAGTTAATGTTAAATATTAACAACTGAGTGGGTGTCACAAGAAGATATTAATTTGTTAACTGTGCAATGCAATGTTGAATAAATATCTAATTAAACAATCATCATATAATATGGAAAAGAAAGTATATCAATGTAGGATACTTGGGATTTTTGTAGTATATTGCAGGGTTGCATTTCTGTTGGCAGAAGCCTGTTTTCGTCGGTTTCTGGCACTTTTTGCCGGGGAAAACTGGCATAAAATGTACAAAAGCTTATGCAGTTCCGAGCAAGAGCTCTGTGTCTGCTGTCTCACAAGAACCATGTGAGATAATGCATTTAAACAAAATTAAAGGTCAGGACAGTCGAGCTGTGGAGAAATAGACTATGTACATTTAAAATTCTGTATTTATTGTTAC
This sequence comes from Lamellibrachia satsuma, assembly GCA_033239005.1. NCBI lineage: Eukaryota > Metazoa > Annelida > Polychaeta > Sabellida > Siboglinidae > Lamellibrachia > Lamellibrachia satsuma. The sequence goes on from BSQZ01000053.1 coordinate 2,496,389, forward strand.
AAATTGCTATCAGAAAGTGGCATAAATATAAATGTGACAGCATCATAGTTATACTGACATGGTTGGTTTTTAGAAAGTGCTTTGTCCAAAACCTCCTTTGGATGCCCAAGACTTGCGAAATGTGTCAACAATTGACCAGATACCAGCTTTCCCTTAGCAAAATAATATAATAGAATTTATAGAATGTTCTATAGGATTTTTTGGACACAACTGTAGAATTCAGAAAATATTTTATTTAATTTGTACAGAATATTCTATAGAATTTGTTCATAGAATATTCTATATGATTGTTGTGGACATAGCTATAGGATTTGTAGTTTCTATATTTGTCTATACAATATTCTGCTATGATGTGTAGAATTTTATGAAACTTATATATAAATCTATAGAAAATTGAGGTAGACAAACTATTTCTATTATGCAGTATTCTATAGGGGTCAGACCACAATTGACCTGCCTATTTATTGTTTCACACGAATGTAGGGCGCTTTAAATTGTGACGTGAAATTAAGCAATTCATATGATGTGACGTTAGTGCAATTAAGCTGCATATTCACAGTTTTGTTTGTAGAAGCTATTGGCTATGAAATGGTGCATTTTTTATTTAATAGGCAGAGGGATTTATGGGAATTTTTCTGGGCCACATTGGGAGCATGAATACATGTATATTGTTCTAAACACTGATGGGCATTGCATGTTGGAGTGTTTTAAAAGAGCTGGAGGTATGTGATTTTGATCAAACTTAGTCAGTATGTCAATGAGATGATGGCAGGTGCTGTGGAAACATTTTTTTATAATCAGACAAAACGTTAACATGGCCACCAATGCAATTTTGCACTGTGGTCTGACCTCAGATAGTTTTCTATAAAAAAATTCAACTGTACTCTGTAGAATTCTATAGATTTTTATGTTTTTGTTAATTTAAGGGTTGCCACAGACAGTCACTCCCCTAAGAAAAATGCTCCTATAAGAAGTAGGTGTATGGTCTGAGACCTTTGAACATTTCTGGTTGAAGGATTCAGCCTACAGTTACATTTCCCTTTGGTGGCCATGTTAACGTTTTGCATAATTATAAGAAAACGTGACCATCAAAAATTCTAAAAGTTTTTAACAGCTGCTATCATCATCCCACTGAAATGCTGGTCGAGTTTTGTCAACATTAGACATTTGTAATAATAATCTTGTAATATGCCTGAATGTGCGATACCAATCAATGTTTACCAATATTGGCATGAATTACGACGCACACGTGTCTAGTGGCCAAAAAATCACAAATATGCTTCCACCTATTAAAATCATCTAAAAATCCACCATTTCACTCTCACCAGCTTCCGCCAGCAAACCTGGTAATGTCCCTGCACAAATGCACTTATGTTAGATTGTATGAATTTTTTAATACATCCTATATCCAAACTTACTATGCCCTACATTCGTGTGTAACACACCAGGAAGTCTAATGGAGGCATGACCCCTGAAAGCATGACTATGATTCATAGATTCACAGTATACAGTAAGCAGCTGGAAACAAGATATGGTAATTCATCACCTCTGACCTTTTGTTACCCTGTTTTGCTATTGAAGTCAGTAGCTGCATGTAGTGGTTGTCTGCATACATCAAGGAAGTTACCATTGAGTGGATTATCTGGCAGCTTCCATCAAGTTATTTCCAACCTGAAGGTCCAGTTAATAAATCATTCAGGTCTAAATCACCCCCAGTATATAATCTAATTTGTCACTTTATTATATATGGGGATTAATTATCCCCAGTCTGGATATGGGTGATATTAGTTACTCGGCCCCCCCAAGTTAGTTCATGTGTAAAATTTCAGTTGAATAGGTTGTACATGGCTATGAATTCCAAATAGATTGCAGCTATTTATCACTGTGGCAATAACAATACAGGAATCTGCAGGAATCTGGTTGCAGTTTGCAACTCTTGATTATTTCTAAACCAGTTGATGAGGATGCGTGATGTAAAGGTCTTGAGCTTCTCACAGTTCCCCTCTTTTGGTATCATTGACCTGTTTTCATTGCTGGTTTATACCAGTATATATTGCTATGTGCCCAACTGTCTTAATATTAGTCTCTGTATAATATTATAAATGCACCATCAGTTACAATTACAGATGCATTAGGTGGGACCAATTGTTGATTTTAAAAGGAAGGCATTTTTCTTATGTGCACACTTGTTATAAATATTCAGGTATAATTAGGTCTTGATTTTCAACTTGTGTGCGGGACAGTGACTGATTGTACTTTGCAGTTCTGGATTATTTATAAACGTGTTGATGAGGATGCAGGGTCTTGATATAATATTTAATTTTAGTCCCTATGTAATATTATAAATACACCATCAACTGCAATTACAGATGCATTAGATGGGACCAACTGTTGATTCTAAAGGAAGGCATTTTTCTTATGCATTTGTTATGAATGTTCCTTTAAGCAGGTGTTATTACTAAGTCCTGATTTTTAACTTGTGTCCGAAAGCACTGTTTACACTGTATTTGTGGTAATTACACAAACAAAATCAATTACATTGATGGTATAATTTCAAAGTCGAATCAATTACAAAAATATACAGCATTTTGCCTATACTCAGGCACTATTACAATCAGGCATGGGGCAATTAACTTGAAAAGTTAATTAATTAAATTACAATTAACTCTCAATTCTCAAATTAAATTAACCTCACACACTTCTCAGGGCAATTAATTAAAATTAATCCCCCAAATTCTTAAATTAAATTAACAATTAAATAGAGTTGGTAGAAATGTCTACACATTTAAGGAACACATTTACAATGGATCTATATTATAGATGAGTCAAAATTAGTTCATCGATTGAATGCAAACAAATTGTTAGTATTTTTTGGTGATATATTTACTATTACAGAACAACGAAGACGTTTTATTCCCTAAGACGCCACTGCACAAAAGTGCTACGCATGGCAAGATATTTATTCTTGTACTGTAGATCAAGTACAAGGAAAAACAGGTTTTTTCTCACCTGATCTAATATATCTAGCTATCGGAATAACAAAAGTATTATCAAAATGTTGTGTTTATTTTGTTTTGAATAAACAGCTATCATTATATATCCAATAATTGTACTAGATTCTGAGAGTGAACTTACGCCACTGTCTATCTCCCTATCTCTCTTGTTGTCTCCCTCCCCCTCGCAGGTGCATGCCCGCCCGCACACACACACACACACACACGCACCCTCCCTCAGGCTCCGGGACTATTCAGAAAATGTACTATTATGCATTATCTTTTTAGAATGGCTGCTCACCGAGGCATCGCCTTGGAATTACAAATTACAAGCATTGCTGTGTTGCTGTATCTACTGGACCTTACACATATTGCTGCACTGATGTGGAATTACAAATATTGCTGTACCTGCAATAATTGCTATTCTATATATCTGCAGGACCTTACAAACATTGTTACACTATGCTTGCATGGATTTATGAACATTTATACAATATACCTGCATGAACACCAGTATGGACTTCTGAACATTATTTTCCATGAAATTATGACTGTTGCTGCACGGCTGGAATGTTATAATAAATTGTCTTAATAGTTGTGCAGTGACATTATGTTTCATCCATTAATTCCCCACAGGGGTTCATCCAGGATAAAATTTTTGCCAGTCCAAAATGTTTGTAGAATGTAACAAAATGCGTGTGCACACTCGATTGCGCGCTCGGTCGCACGATAAAAAATGTAAGTATAATATATATATATAATCATGCTATAACAATACGATGTATATATATATATATATATATATATATATATATTTACTTACACAATCATTTTAACTAAGTCTTAACAGACAGGGGTAACTGTCAATACATTTACCTGTACATATTGTGTGCATCATAAATAATAATAATTCAAAATAACAACTGACAAACAAAGATACGTTCTTCTAACGCGAGTCCATTCAGTGCCTGGGAACACTGTACCACCCACAATTAAAACATCATAGCTTTGCTAATTATCATCATAAATGTATGAATGAAGTATAATTTTGTTTGTTGCTAAGATCCTATTTTCTACAATAGAATGATAATAACTACAACACATTATTTAATCATGGGAGCATTACTATCTGAAATTTAATTTCATCACAACTGAAAGCAAAGACAGACCAACTTCACCCTGCTACTATACAATTTTTGAGTGGTTGAATGTCCCTACATCCAGTGGTGAAAATGTAGCTAAAGATGTAAGCTATACAGTAAAGTAAACCTGAATCAAATATGTTGAACAGTTTTGTTTCCATCACGTTTTATGTAGAACCATGTTAAACGTTGATGATTTTTAAAATGAATATCAAAACAGAGAGCAAAAAATAAACATATTTCACCCTGCTACTAGATAATTTATGAGTGGCTGAATGTCCCTATATCCAGTGGGACTAATGTAGCCATATGTGTAAGCTTTAACATAAAGTAAACCTGAATCAAATATGTTGAGCAGTATTTGTTTTATGATGTTTTATGTAGAAACATGTAAAATCGTTAAATTCTGTTTGTTTTGGGTTTCCCCACACACTTCAAAGATGTTGAGTGGCGGGTGGATACAATGTAATTACTGGCGGGCGGGCGCGCGGCCGGCTTCCAAGAAAATTATATTGGCTTGATCTATTTCTCACAATCTGAATTTGCCAGTCAACTGAATTTACCACTTGTTGTAGTTAGCATTGCGTTGGATAATAATGTCAGATTATAAAAACGACATGGACCCGTCCAACCCGTCCAAGATAAATCTTTATCCGTCCAAAAACGCACTTTACGCATTTTACCCGTCCAAAAGACGGGTGGACGGGTCTGTGGATGAGTCTATGATTCCCCATCTATTTATCAGTTATGACCTACTGGTTACATAACTTTCCATAACACAGGTTCACACCCTATTCAAGCCGATGTATTGACAATTTTCATCCTAAATTTTTTTTTAATCGAGTGCATAATAAATTACAGCTAAAGTATCCCATTAATCCCGGTATATAGATGAAATGTTAAATGTATGTCAAATAATTAGGTTATGTCACAATAATTAAACACTAGGCCACATGGTATTCAAATTAACAATTTGACCATTTTCATCCACCAAAAGTTAAATAGGCCTATTACCCAATTAATTATTGCTAAACTACGCTATTAATCCACATACTACTCTCTCTATCTTTCTGTCTCTCATGAGTAGCATATTAGGTTTTTGGACATGGTTTCTCTTGGTAAAAGCTGTGCAGTGACGTCAACATGGAAACCTGATGCACAGTTTCTTCTAACGGTTAATTACATGCTAATGTCACATCACAAATGTTGGATCAGAAATTTGAAGACTTCGATTATGGGATTTTAGACCAATATTTAATAAATAGTCATGAGGATAGATGATAGTCGGTGTATGTTTTTAATTTGCTGCATATAAGCAGCTTTAGAAATCATGAATGGCAAAAATAGTATCAACATAATGCTGTAATATAGGCATCTGCTTAATGCGTTCTGTAGATATACTACCCAGGATCCCAAAATTGCATCACAGTTAAGATAAGTGTTAGTTGAAATAAGTGTTAGTCGAGATAAGTGTACCCCATGAGCAGGCAAAATCACCAAAATTTAAAATTCTCAATGTAATATACCCCAGGCCAGCCCATGGGTAAACCATTTTTATTATGTGAACAAACAAGAACAAGAATAGCAAAACACTTGTCTTAACCAACACTTATCTCAAACAACACTTATCTCGACTAACACTTATTTCAAATAACACTTATCTTAACTAACACATCTTAAAATCTTAGCTAAAACTTATTTAAATAAAAGAACATGTATCATGTATATTACCGTTCTGTCAAGTCGATACATCACTGAGTAGTGGTCAGACACTAGCAAGGAGCCGGTAACCACACTCAGGGTTGAAAAAATCATGATTTTTATTTTTAAAAATAAAAAAATCGGATTTTTTTAAATTTAAATCGGATTTATTTGATTTTTTTTAAATCTGGTATATAGATATTTATATAGATGTTTAAATGTATAAACTCTTTGAAACATGTTCTATTCAAATCGATTTGGGTTCTTGTTCTAACAGAGGGTACATGATTTTTGCTTATATAAAGACATTAGACAATGTCCACAAGGCCTCACCCCCTGTAGTTGCATAATCTGTCTTGGAAAGGAAAGCATGCTGTGTGTCTGTGGCTGTAGCAATGCTAATTATTGTTTGCCTATAGGGTGGATTAGCACCTGTCCAGGGCTCTGTGTACTCTAAGGGTCTCTAACCAGAATACAAACTGGTACAGTATTAAACAACTGAGTCAACATACGATCGAATTGGTAACAACTAGCACAAGCTATAAGTGGACTTTAACTCAGGGCTTCTGTGTTGAAAAGATACTTCCTCTGGAAGACAAGTCTGTTTGGCTTCACTGCATTCAGAAAGGGGATAGCTCAAACATACACAATGTCATAAAATATTTGACTATCAAGCTATCTGGTGACAATACAGCTACACAAGTGTGCGCACTTTGTGTTTTGGATTAAAAAACACACAAAACTTTGTTGATCTCGATGCTTGTAAACAATTATTTGTGTTAAATTCATATAAATCAGCGATTAAAAAAACGGAAGTCAAAAAAATCATAAATCAATTGTTTTTTTGGAGCGATTTAAATCATGATTTAAATCAATGATTTAAATCAAACAACCCTGGTTATATATACTATAGTATAGATCAGTGAGAATTCCGCTAGTTTTACTTACTTACTTAGGTTTACCAATCCTGACCGTAGGCGGTAGCTTCGGTGGTCAGATATTCAACGTTCCCTTGGAATGCTCTACGACTTCCTGGCATTTAATTATTAAGCAATGCCGGAGCTCGTTAGGCGGCGCTAGTAGTGCTATGATCGGCAAGTCGACCAAAACGTGTACCCAGAGAGGCCCGTTTATAGGGGGTGCCTTTAACGGTCCATAGCAGCTGATATAGACAACGTATAATAAAAGTGTGCATATGCCTGTAAAGCTGAATAAACGTTCTTTACTCCAATGTACATCCTGTTTTATTTCTTTAGGTGAAAGTATTTTGTTTTTTAAGGTGCAAATTTCACGATTCTCGCAAATCCGGGATTCACCTTGATTCACGATAAAAACAATTGTATGTCTTTCATTGATCATTTATTAACACAAAATTTTTTTTTTTATTTTGGCTAGTAATGTACTGTACAACTAAAACAACCCCCTATCACTATCCACTGACGCCAAGAATTATCTAGCTATTTGAACGTTAGGTGGCGCCACACACATGTCAGAATAATAAATTATGCGATGTCCTAGGCCGCTGTTGTTTTAAGTTCGTCTTTCTCGTCGTAGTTGTTGAAAGTTCATAAATATCGATTCTTCAAGTACGTGTGTAAGTAGTAATTGATCTATCTAACTATATTATCGCGTAGCAGTGTATGTTTGAAGTTCTGGAGGGTGTTTTGCTAATTTTGGCTGGAGATAAAACGTAAACAAACTTGCAAAGTGACGGCGTGACTGACCTGTCAAACGATGTCCCAGCAGACAAGACGAAGAAAGGCATCCATTATTCACATTAGTTCAAAGCTGACAGTCTTACACTTGGAATGTTAATATGATTTACACTGTGCTTTCTGATTGTTTTTCATTATAAGTACTATCATAACTGTGGATACGACTTATGTATAGTGACTATAATGACTAGTATTAGTAATGTAAATATTTGTTTATGCCAAATTTATCTATTTTGGATATGATGATGGCCTAGATGATGGGTGAAGATGTATGAAACTCCAAAAATGATGTACAACTGATAGTTGGTATGCAATATTGTGTCACAATGGTTATTCACTCAACGATCCACACACATTGATATGATGCTTGTAATGACGTACATATTTATAGTAGTTGTTTCTTATTTTAACTACTAATACACCCAGATAATGCAATAGGTATGACAATAAAAGCTTACATTTCATCCTACATGATACAGCTGTGAAAAGGCTTCTGTCAAAATCTGCATAATAGTTCGCAGTTAAAACCTTGTAAACAATATTTTCATATACATAATAATGCTAATGACCTATACATGTCAATCATGCTTAGAAATAGACACCAAGTTTTAAAATGTATCTGTAGGGTATATACTGTGGTTGTTTTTTTACTTTTTACCAACCGCCCCTGTAAAAATGTGCAAAATAAGTGAAAAATAGCATTGTTTACAGCTATCTTGCAACGAAAATAATGGATGCACTGGTATGAATGACCCCCACACAGGTTGAGAACAGTGAGTACTTCCACAATATGTAAAAACAATACATTAACATTGGTAATTTGTTTAAGCCAGGTACACTTTTTTAATCAAAATAGAAAAAACGTGTTTTGGAAATGTTGACGGGGGTGTCTTTAAAGTGCTCTAACATAAAAACTAATTAACCTACAGCCACACAACTGATTCCATGATGTATCTTAATAATATATATTTCCAATGATCATCATCCTACATGATACACATGTCAAATATCCATCTTGCATCAGCATGTCTTCGGCTGTGAACATGCTTCTGTAAAGATACATAAAAGTTTGCAGTTTTAAAAAATCTTGTTCACATATATAATAATGCTAATGACCTATACATGTCAAACATGCTTAGAAGTAGATACCGAGTTAAAAATATATATCTGTAGGGTATATACTGTGGTTGTTTTTTACTTTTTACCAACCGCCCCTGTAAAAATGTACAAAATAAGTGAAAAATAGCACTGTTTACAGCTCTCTTGCAACAAAAATAATGGATGCACTGGTATGAATGACCCCCACACAGGTTGAGAACATTGAGCACTTCCACAATATGTAAAAACAAATACATTAACATTAATACATTTTTAAACCAGGTACACTTTTTTGATCAAAATAGAAAAAAAACGTGTTTTGAAAATGTTGACGGGGGTGTCTTTAAAGTGCTCTAAAATTAAAACTAATTAACATAGAGCCATACAACTGATACCATGATGTATCTTAATAATAGGCCTTTCCAAAGATGTATAATACTTTGCAGTAACTTAATTATCTCAAAATGGTCCAGCATAGCGGCAAGGCAGCTTTGTAGTTGTAGAGAATCTCCTCAGTACTCCAATGTCTGTCTAGACGGTTTTTAAATGAGTTGACACTTGGGGCAGTTACAACTACTTCCGGTAGATCATTCCATAATCTGGTACCTCTACGTGAGAAGCTTTCTTTTCTAACGTTTGAACAAGCACGTTCTATAAACAATTTCAAACTATGACCCCTTCGTTCCTTCCCTTGTATTACTGTCTTTGTGCAGCTTGACAATGTTAGATAGTTTACGAGGCACTACCGCTACCGACCTATCCTACTTCATTTCTCCACCCTAGCCAACATGAACGAACATTTGGAAGTTCCATCCGTCGTTATCCAAACACGTTGTACAAGACCACGCAATTAGGAAAAAACACCATTTTAATATTGATCCGTTTCTGCGGAGCGTTAATCTTAGTCATCGCAGTATTCGCCGGGGGTTGTTCGTGCGCTACAGGTTGACAGATGAACTAACCCGGCCAAGACTTGAAAATTGCGGGAAAGCGTATTTGATTTATTCGATCATAATGGCCAATATTCTCAAGCATATAACTGGCGGGGGCAACATTTTGAAAAGGCAGACAGCAGAAGAAGACAACAAAACTAAATCAAAACGTTTTAAAGGTAAAGGAAATTTTCAAAACATTTACGAAAAAGCTATGCAGATGTAACTGGCGACACCTAGCGGATAACGCCTGATGTATATTTTGTAGTCTGATAGATCGGCACAAGATCGAAATGTTAAGGTAGGTAATAAGGATTTTTTTTTAAATCTTGAGTTTTCAAGATAATCCAAGAGTATTTGCTTATATGAAAACAGAAGCACACAATAAAAAAAAATTGCGTTTTCGCATAAATTATGCAAATTAGGTATTCAAGATGGCCACCATAATATAAAATACATGCTTTTCTCTGGTGCGCTCTAGCCAAAAAAGTATTCAAGGGACAAAGTTGCAATTCAGTACATAGTTAACTTGCATGTAGGTCTACTGCATGAATATGACAGAATTTAGATATATTGTACGGTTTAAGCAAAATAAGACTAGATTACGAGAGCATAATTTTGTATGGCTTTTTTACTTAATTTTAAAATTTGGACGGTCGTAACTTAAAAACACTATAAGATATCATGTTTAGCTTTAATTCATGCAATAGGCATATTATGTATGCATCATTGTGCCAAGTTTGGTTCACTTATGTTGGTTAGTTATTGTAACAGAGCGCGTCAGCATTGGTAGCCCACACAAAAAAGTACAATTTCAGAAAACGACAAAAAAATATAGATTTCTTCAGTTACAAAAATCGAGTAATTTACTTCAGAAACCACCTCGTTCATATGTATGTCCTTCCTGTGCATTCAGGTCATCCTGAAAACCTTTCTTGATGGCCCGCATAACTTTTCTTCGTTTCTTTGAACGGTCGCAAGATTTTTTGATGGACTTTTTCACACGAACGCCATCTTTCGCTATACAAGCTCAATGATTTTATTAGGCACTCGGAACACGGACAGTTTTCTCCAATATATTTGCACAAGATTTTTACATCAAAGAGAATAAAACCCTCCTGGCATAATTGTCCATCACTTACTTTCTTTTTTGACTCTGCAGATCTATTTCTTTTTGATCCCATTCTACATCTATCATCGTCGTCATTGATCAACAATATAAATGAAATATCTATATATAATTACCTCCGTAAAACTTTCTTTTTTTGACTCTCGATCTATTTCTTTTTGATCCCATTCTACATCTATCAGTTGCTAGTCATTGATCAACAATATAAATGAAATATCTATATATATATTACCACCGGGTGGCCGTTGTAAAAGATGATATTGATAGATAAAAAAAAATTCACAAAACAGCTTGTACAATTTGATGGCTCTATATAACAAGACATACGGTTGGCTAATGTTGGCCACATCCTGTTTACAGAGGATGGCTTCCTGTCTATAGTCCATTTCGAAAATTTGTCATAAGATTAATATAATTTTACGTATCCAAGGCTTAAAGTCGTTACTAAGGACATTTTTTAGTACCAAATTTTGCCAGGACGTTAACAAAAACCACATTTTAGTCATATTTTATCAGGATTTCATGTAAAATGTTATTTCCATATTCAAGTATACATATAAAATCATGGAAATAGTAAGGAAAGTCATTTTAATTTTTTTTTACCAAAATCACATTTTTAATCCTTACTACCTACCTTAATGTTATATTAATTATAAGGTTTCAACCCCAAACAGCATATATGCATAGAGCATATACTTTTAAAAAGAATGACAGTTATTAATTTTCCATATTTGCTGCAGATAGACCTTTTTAGCAAGGAATTATAACCTCAATCTAGTTGTGTACGTGCCAGTTTCATACGACACCTAGGGCTAGGCTAATATCTATATATATCTATATATATATATATATATATATATATATATATATATATATATATATATAATTCAGTTCAGGGATGCTTTGACTAAAACTATTTCAAAAACGTAATTGCAATATGCTTGCAACTAAATAAATTGCAGATTTTTTTTATGGCCGTGGATATTGCACCGACAGTCGGTTCATTAACGCACGACTATTAGTATTGCACCGACAGTCGGTCCATTAACGCACGACTATTGCACCGACAGTCAATTAATTAAGGCACGGCTATTGAGTAGTGTACCGACAGTCGATTCAGGAAGGTGCGCGCTAGTTAGTATATTGCAAAGATCTGGGCGATAATGCATGATTAACGATGTTTCGCTGGTAAATAAAATTATTATTATAGTGATCTCTATGCTCAGCGACAGAGCTACGTGGTAAACGAGCTATAGTGGATCACTCCATTTATTGTGTATTTAGCCATTTTAAGGATTGTGTCTGCTGATGTAAAATGATAGTTTTCCGCAGGGGTGATTAGCGTGACATCCGGCCTGCGTGACACCCGGCCTCATGTCATAGCAACATCCCTTGGCGTCTGCGTCTATTCACATTCACTTTTGTTATTTAAATCAATACCAAATCAATAATTTTATGTACTAGTTTACATGCTAGATACTTCGTTTGGAGTAAGGTAGATTAATATCACGTCTCAGTAATTAATAAAATAGTATATCTGGAATTTTGTTACAATTACTTGTTTGATCACACCATAGACATGTGTATAGCTTTCGGAATATATATATACGAATTATATGTGTGTGTGTGTGTGTGTGTGTGTGTGTGTGTGTGTGTGTGTGTGTGTGTGTGTGTGTGTGTGTGTGTGTGTGTGTGTGTGTGTGTGTGTGTGTGTGTGTGTGTGTGTGTGTGTGTGTGTGTGTGTGTGTGTGTGTGTGTGTGTGTGTGTGTGTGTGTGTGTGTGTGTGTGTGTGTGTGTGTGTGTGTGTGTGTGTGTGTGTGTGTGTGTGTGTGTGTGTGTGTGTGTGTGTGTGTGTGTGTGTGTGTGTGTGTGTGTGTGTGTGTGTGTGTGTGTGTGTGTGTGTGTGTGTGTGTGTGTGTGTGTGTGTGTGTGTGTGTGTGTGTGTGTGTGTGTGTGTGTGTGTGTGTGTGTGTGTGTGTGTGTGTGTGTGTGTGTGTGTGTGTGTGTGTGTGTGTGTGTGTGTGTGTGTGTGTGTGTGTGTGTGTGTGTGTGTGTGTGTGTGTGTGTGTGTGTGTGTGTGTGTGTGTGTGTGTGTGTGTGTGTGTGTGTGTGTGTGTGTGTGTGTGTGTGTGTGTGTGTGTGTGTGTGTGTGTGTGTGTGTGTGTGTGTGTGTGTGTGTGTGTGTGTGTGTGTGTGTGTGTGTGTGTGTGTGTGTGTGTGTGTATATAATCTATGTACTGGTATAACAACATTGATTAAATGCAAGGCAGTACTGTAGTAAAACATCACAGTAGTTTTATTAACACACATTGCACATGATAAAATTGTGCATATTGAGAGTAGAAAACGCACATAAAGTTAATTAATGTTACAGTTAAACTCATAAACTCATGTACTATGTGGACAATGTTCACGACTTAATACAACGGGGCCAAATAACTTAACTATACTTTCTCTGTCCGGGGTAAACTAACCAATTACATGGCAGTGCATTTCACACAGAACCACTCGTTTCTTTGTGGTTTTCCCACTGGCAGTGCATCTCAGGTGAACCCATGACAAACAATCATCGCAGTTGATGCTAGGTTCATGGCTATCATCAATGTCACACTGGCAAACATTACATACATATGTACAGCTCTGTTGCTTAGCACTAACTACACTCTGAACACATTTCCAGGCATCTGCGGTAAAGAACCGCCTGATGGTCGCAAGACAAACATTGTCACTAACACAAGCATTGTCCACCTGCTCGGGTATGGTCTCTACCATGTCTTCCGTCAACTTACTGCCAGCAAGGGCAACAATGACGTGGTTGGGGGACACAAACCATGACAACATTCTTTCCTCCTTCCTGCTTGGCACCAGATTGATGAATGCTACGCATCCCACCCGCAGCTTCTTCTTTGGTAATCCCACCACAGTCTTTTCGCATCCTTTTGGCCTGCCTCGTTTCCTCATACGAGATGGTAGTTTGATAGATGGCAGATCAGGCACAACACTGGTCGTTGCTGTCGCTGTAGGAACACTGGTCGTTGCTGTCGCTGTAGGAACACTGGTCGTTGATGTCGCTGTAGGAACACTGGTCGTTGATGTCGCTGTAGGAACACTGGTCGTTGTTGTCGCTGTAGGAGCACTGGTCGTTGATGTCGCTGTAGGAACACTGGTCGTTGATGTCGCTGTAGGAACACTGGTCGTTGATGTCGCTGTAGGAAGACTGGTCGTTGCTGTCGCTGTCAGAACACTGGTCGTTGATATTGCTGTCGCTGTCAGAACACTGGTCGTTGCTGTCGCTGTCAGAACACTGGTCGTTGCTGTCGCTGTCGGAACACTGGTTGTTGCTATCGCTGTCGGGACACTGTGAGACTCCCACGACTGTAACAAGCTACGGAGTTGATTCATCTTGTCATCATAGTCTGTGCCACATGCCTCGGACGCCACTTCAGCTAGACGCATGGAAACAAGTCTGGCTGCACGAAACTTCTCATGCGTGGTCTGTGGCACTCGTCGTGGTCCTACAGGCATGGCAGACACAGTGACATTTGCCACAGCAGCAGGAACTGTTTGTACATCACAGAAAGCATTGTGCACGACCTGGTACCGTGCAGTATGCCAACGGGTGTGTGACAACATTTCATCGTACACACTCAGTCCTTGCTGTCTGCGCATGGCAAAGATGTGGCAGCATCCGTTGGTTGAAGGAGCAGGAACACTCACTGCACGTGGTCGTCTCTCCTGACACCTGGCCGTCTTCAATGCACACTGAATCAGTCTTGTGCAGTTCAGTGCGCACAAGTCCGGCAGGGTAGGGCAGTAGATGACGACTGTACTGCGCACTAATCGAATCACCTATCGCATGCACAGACACCTTCGAAATGCAGTTGAGTGCAACACTGTCACGCTCAACTCGCAGGCAGGCAATGATTGTTCGCAGTTTTCTGAAGAAATCTCCCAGATTTGCGAAAGACGAACACACACTCTTGATCTTTTGGTTGATGGATTCCAGTCGGTTGTTTGTCCTGTTGCCGAAGGTGCTTGTCGTTACAAAGCTGTTGGCCCATTCATGGCGAATGAGGTGCCAGTTCGTCTCAAAGTAGGACACTACACGGTGCAGCCCTGTTTCATGCAGTTGCTGTCGCAGTTGTTCGTAGGTCTCTTGTGATTTGGTGTACACCACTTTCTGGAGAAGGTCCAGTACCAAATAGCGTTCAGCGGGTCGGATCGCCATGGCAGTGGTAGTCACCTCTCTGCAGAAACTGCGCAACACGTGAAAAAGGCACAGCTGCAACGTCACATGTGGAAAGGCATGTTGCAGGGCCATGCGCTCCGTCATATCCTTGTCGGTGAGGATGATCCTTGTGTTCCTCCATGACGGGTTATTCGACTTGAAGATGGCCAGCATTTTGTCTACAACGGCACGCTGCTCCGACGAAACAAGGCATGTCACCACAATCTCACTCTGCCCATTGTCGTCTGACACGAGGAACACGTACAATGGCATTCGGAGATTTGTCAGTTTGTGCGTGGCATCAACAAACAACATCTCCGAGAATGATGCATACGCCTTGCGCATTGCCGTGTCCTGGTAGAAAATCCCAAGCAGGTTGTCTTCCTCATCACAGAACACCTCGATGCTCAATGATGGGTCACGGCGTAGGTCATCAATGACTGCATGAAGGTCATTGCCAGGGCCGGACTTTGTGCGCGCTTTCATGTTCGACAGGTCACGCAGCGTAATTACTTTGCCTGAAACAAACATGTGCAGTTTAGTACTACAACTCAGTTACCCAAAACCCACATTACCTGTTGATTTATCCCTGCCAGTGGCATCATAGCAGTGAACCGCAAGAGGGTGCAGTATCAGGTTTTTGGTGAGCACATGTCCACAAAAAAAAGTTTTTTTGGCTGGTAACATTTTTATTACGTGATGGGGGTCATAGTTCCTACTATCTGCACATTTAAACAGTGAATACTAATAAAATATCTTCCCTTCTCGATAATTAGGTACAAGGATTCTTAACAAATAACATGCCCACTAATAACACATAAAATGCACGTGTGACACACAAGCCTCTACTTTGCCAGCAACTGATCACCTACAATGTTACGCTGAACTATCATAGGGAGAAATATGGCATAAAACAAGTAGCAGACAATGTAAATAGTCGGTTTGATTTACCTGTGGTAGCCAGCAATTCCTTTTAAAGTAGCTTCTTGTTTGGGTTCAAGAGCATAGCCTGTTCAACTTCTTTTCGCGTCTGTAGGAAACATAATGGTATACATGAAGAACTGATTCTGTCAGTTAAATATTAATGTTAAACAAAGATGGGATGAACATTATTTGAAGCACTGCCAACCAATCAGAATGTTTTAAATGAAAACCGATATGTAACGATGAGATTTTTGCAAGTGTAAATAACAAATTATTAATGAACAGAACAGAAAGTTGATTATTTCATAGTAATAAAAGTTATAAAACTCACATCAACATCAAGTTTTCGCTGTCTTGGAAGGTTCCTGTAAGCAGCAGAACTCAAGGTGTGATTGTGCTCAACATTCATCTCTTTAACTACCAGAGACTGGTAATCTTCTGATAAGCTGATCTTGATGGTTGCACCACAATCGTGCTTGAATGTTCTACAAAGATAAAGAAACAATGATTACAAAGATTGCTTGCATTTAAGACCTTTTAGCTTTGACTGACTTAGTAGAGCTGTGACATCGGCTTGTTTATTTACATCGACTCGACGGAACTACGCCTTCTTTGTACCAGAAGTGATGTAGAATGTCATTCCAAACACACCGTTTTGAAAAGGCCCTAATAATTTAGGCCAGTTAACTGAAGGATTACCCATTTGTGTACAAAGGGAAAGTGTGAGTGAATTTTTTGCACAACTTCATCGATAAACAAAACTAATTTAATTTTTATGATATGACAAGCATATATATATATATATATATATATATATATATATATATGTAGTGTTGACGTAATAGACATGTGATGTGAAGTTTGACGACTGTTTTCGTGTTTTTTCGTATATACTTAGCATTATGGATTTACAATTTATAAATGCAACAACTAGTGGTACTTACGACTGTTGCGGTCTGGAGCCGGTCGTCGTCCTAGACTTGTGTGGTCTGCCGCCATGGAGGCACGAGTACTTAACGAAATAGTACTTAACATCTTTCGATGCTTTTTCAACAACGTTTGGCGTCGTTTTCTTTGCCGCGTTCAATGTTCGGGCGTCTCTCATATAAAATTGACTATGCGTCTGTTGCTCAAACAAACGTAGCGCATTCTGCATTTCATCAAACGTTCTAAAAGATGCGCCGACTCTAAACACGTTATCTGACGCCATAATTTTCATGTGGCGAGTGGCGCCACACGACGGCATGCGAATTCCCACGCTGTAATGCGCATGCGTCGCAAAACTGTCGGTGCAATAGTGCCACAACTGTTGTACCGACTTTAGGTGCAATATACACTTCGTTTTTTTATATGCCTAGCCATGAAAAGCAGAACAAGCACTGCAAAGCATTGATGCTACAAATGCTGCACGTCTGAAGAAGTTGTTTGTTACAGCGCATGCTCTTGCGAAGAACAGGCAGCCATACACATCATTTATGTGGATGTGTGATATGCAAGGAATGTCAGGTCTTGATCTTGACCTTAGCTACAGATCTGCTTTTACGTATATGATAATTATTAATCAGGCTGCCGCAAAGCCACATCCCCGCACATGCGTTATGTACAAAATAAACAATTTTGTTGAACAAACTTACATTATGGCTTTTTCATGCAACTATTTCTTGGTCCCCACTTTTGGTGAAGGGCCCCTACATTTTGGAAAGTAGGGGGACTGCTGGCCCCCACTAATTTTAGGCTAAATTCTAATCCTGTATACCTCAATCATATCACCACAAGTTCGTCTATATGCAAGTGTAGGAAGTTTCAATCTCTGAAGTCTTTCCTCGTAAGGAATATTCTTCATACCAGGATGCTGCTTTGTTGCACGTCTTTGCACATTTTCGATGGCATCTTTGTATTTCTGTTTATAAGGGGACCATATTGATATTGCATAATCTAGATGACTCCTAACTAAAGCTTTATATAATGGCACAAAATTATGTTGATTTAGGGTTGTAAAGGACCTTCTAATAACTGCCATGATACTATTTGCTTTGTTTATTTTTTCAACACCACCTGGCCCTACCGATTTACACATATTAAGGTTATCAAGTTTTTTAAATCATTTCCTCATCAAGTCAATTCTTCCATGGTGTGGCTTAAGTTCACTGGTGGAATATGAAGGATATCATCATATGGCTCTACAGTAAAAACACTTGAAAAAAAGTTTCCTAAGACATATGCCTTTTCCCTATCAGAATCTGTGAATCTAGATTTAGGATCTTTAGGGTCTGTGTTCAGGCTTGAAACACCTTCCCGATTCTTGGTTTTGGAGTTCATATATTTCCATACTGCTTTTGGGTTTGTCTTAGCTTCGGTTGCTAGCTTCATCTCTAATTCCTTCTGTATCCTCCTCGTTAATTTACGGACTTGATTTCTAGCCCTACAATATTCAGTATAGTATTTTCCTTCTTTTGTCTCAATATAACGTTTCCATAAAGTGTATTTTTTCTTAATTTTCGTTACTGATTCCTTGTTTAGGGGTACTTTTCCTTTATGTCTGTTAATATTACTCACAATTTGATGAGGGATGAATTCATCCTCTATCTTTTTAATATATTCTTTAAAACCTAACCATTGATGGTTTATAGTGCTCATGTCAAGTATCTCAAGAATGTTCGATTTATTTCCTAGATGATCTTTCTTGTCTTACTCCTCGTCCCTTCGAGGTTTGAATCTTACAATTTTTCTGGCCCATGGTGGGCCTCTCACCCTGTACAACCATTTCCCCTCATCATTTATCTCTTTTGTCCTGGCCTCCTCTAGGAGTTTCCTTCCTTCCTTCCTTTCTTTCTTTTTTTGTTAACTCGTGCTGGATGCTGAGACATTTGTATTTGTCCTCTGCATCTCTTAAGTTTGATAGTCTTTTGAACAATTCCATCTTTTTGTTAGTGTCTTTCATTACTACCTTGATAGGTCTGGGTTTTTGCTCAGTATCACCCGTATCTCCATCTGTTTTTTACCTAGCCTGATAACTTTGGTTATCTCATCTTTTACGTCTAGGTTCATATTGCACACCTCATTGCACAACCCTCCAACAAATTCCATATCTATCCTCACCCTTCCTTTAGGTTTGTTTTTGGTTCTGGGGCATTGAATATAAGAAAATTTGTTTCCCTTTTTTATTGATTTCTGTTTCTTTCCTCCACAACAATTCCACTATTTTGGGTGGTTAGTAGGTTCCTGCTTTCATCATCATTTGGCCTACATGTATGTAATGCATCCATTTCGTGCTTTATGATTTCTTTTACTTCGTTACTATCGCATTTAGCATCCAGTTTTTTCTCTATGGCCTCAAATTTTGTGTTCATAGTTTTGAAATACATCTCGCATCTCTCTTCAATAACTTTCTCATTGAGAATATTTTTTTATTTTTGGTTTGCATTTTAAGCAAAACCACATGTATCCGGGTTTCCCCATTGCCTCATATTCGAGAGGTTTAAAATTCAAGCATTCGCACTCGAGCATTCTGTATTTCTCACTTTTAAAGATTTTCTCGCAGTCTTTGCATTTCCAAGCTTCTCTAACATCGCTTCCCGATTCAGAGTTTTTGCTACCTCTCCGTGTCCCCTTAGTTTTGAGATTGGAGCGCTAGAAATTGCTACATTTTCGCCAGTAATAAGATATTACTTTTGGAGCACCGTGTCTGTGACTTTGTTTATCATTTTCACTCATTTCAATTCCAGAAAAAAATCAAGTTCCATGTAACACTTACCACATGCGTGCTGTTGTACTAATTAAGAGTGCAGGGGTTTCCAAGGCGTTGTGACTAGTGTTACTAAATTTTGTCTAGACTTAATTATTTGTGTTGTTTACATTGTGCACCTAACCGGAAGAATGACAATTTTGGCGGGACATTTCGAATGGGTCGATTTATAGTTTAAGATTGATTTATATCGCATCAGCTCAGAATTTACATCTAATCATCACGGTGTGATAATCAGTATGCTACTAGAATAATATGATTAGGATAAAAAACGCACTATCTCCACTGTAAACAGCCAAAATTTAACTAAACAGCGGAGCTCATACGTAAACAGACATCGTTACCGGAAGCTGCACTAT
The DNA here is from genome assembly GCA_033239005.1 of Lamellibrachia satsuma. Classification (NCBI taxonomy): domain Eukaryota; kingdom Metazoa; phylum Annelida; class Polychaeta; order Sabellida; family Siboglinidae; genus Lamellibrachia; species Lamellibrachia satsuma. The sequence continues at coordinate 2,516,356 of BSQZ01000053.1, forward strand.
CAATCAATTTTAGTTTCATATCAATCCACCAGACACCGCCACAACCTTTTTACCCAGGTCGGACGCTTGTGAGCGCGCGGGATCTAATGGGATATATATGCCTTTATATAAGACCTAATAATAAAATATATGTATATATTCAAGATTCTATCTAGTTTACATTTTGGAATGCATCAGTCAGTAATTTGCAGATGCGTGTAGTATTGTCACCTTGTATTTAGACTACGTCCTTACGCTTAGAAAGTCAGAACGGAATTAACGAAGATTAAATAAAAAAATGAGTATGCAATATATTTACTATGATTACCCGCACGCACGCACGCACGCACGCACACATTACCATAGATATACGGCATATCATGTACAAAGGAAAAGGCGCATAAAGTAAAGCTGTTAGCATTTAGAGACTAATTAAGACACCTAGCTGATACTATACTCGTTACACTGCCGGAGGTATATATATAAATAGGCGACCTAATTGAAACTTTCAAAATATTAAACGGACTGGAAAAAGTAGAATCTAGTAAATTCTTCGAAATGAAGATTTTCAAATCGAGAGCCAGACTGTTGACTAAGCAAAGATTCTTTTTGATCAGAGTGATCGATCTGTGGAACGGACTCCCGCAAAATGTGGTGGATGCCAAGACAGTCCCTCAGTTCAAAGCCAGACTAGATCACCACTGGAATTATTAATAGCCTGGGATATGGGTACCAGCAAAGGCCGATGGCCTAAATAACCCATTAACCTGTAAGTGTAAGAGTAGTTTACACCGATTGCTAGTGAACAATGGTTGCGCTGAATGCGTCTCGGTAAGTGATCGCGAACAAACCCCGCGCTCATTCACGGCTTGTAGATACGCCTCTGCCTGCCGATAAGCATAGCGCGCTTTGTTCTACATCCGGACCGAGAATGGACGGGAAGTTAAGAAAACAATTGAGTCACCAGAAGACCTCTCAGTGGGGTGGTCCGAGGCCAAAGTGAAGGAGCTGGGCTTCTTCATGGACCTGTAGGACAGACACAACCCCTCAATAACAATTCAAGGTGACACTGAAGTTAAAATTATGGGATTAAATGTGTGCGGCTTACGCAGCAAAACACAGCTGGGAATGTTGGACAAATATATACAGGAGTTTGACTTTGTTTGTCTTAGTGAAACTAAAACTGATGCCATTGAAGCTGACCATTTTCAACATTTCACACCAATTGCAATGGAAAGAAAATGTAAGAAACATAAATATGGAGGGATCCACGGAATATGTGGACTAGTAAAGAATAAGTACAGTAAATATATACACACAGTTCAGGAAAACATGCTCTGAAAGTATACTGTGGCTCAAAGTAGACAAAGAAGCCTTTGGTCATGAGTTTATTCTAGGTGCAGTGTACCTACCACATGAAGGCTCTATCCACTGTCACAATGAAATTTATGATGATGTTGCCAATGATGTTGTTGCCATGAATTGTATGTGTGATGTACCAATACTTTTGATAGGTGATTTCAACTCTAGGACAGGAATTATAGAAGACTTCATTTCTATTGATGATGTTGTAGCAACTACATGTGGCATTGAATTAGCTAAAAATTATATTTTTGAATCAAAACACAAATTGGAATGCCTAGGGCTAGGGATCACAACAGAGGAGAGGTTTTTTAAAGAAATTAAAATGCTCATCACATATTCATAAGGCACATTATAAGAAGTTGTTTAGGAATTAACGTGTCACACCTTCAGCATCCTTGTCTGTATTTGTGCTTACGTTTCATAATGCAGCCGTGTTTTATACTTAATCATATTTGCCAACCCTGGGTGGTGGACACCTGCAAGATTAATAATGTAAACCCGTAAGACCCACCAACGAACCCATATAGTAATCTACGCACACTGTTTTGCTCACGATAAAAAGGAGCTCGCTGTGTAAACTGGGATGTGTCGAATGAATCTAGCGAGAGTTTGGTGCAGCTGACTGTAAACTATTCTCTTTTCAGACATGTTTTCAAATAATGATATGCTATTCTCATGCCACTTAACAAATACGGGCCGCATAACTTAATGCCGACAAACACGTTCAAAACGTGATAAATGTTTCCTTCGCCCGTATGTTAAATTTAAGAAAATACGTAAGACCTACGGGTAAACCGTGAAAATTAGCATCTATGCTAATATTCATTAATTCTCATGAAAACACAAAGCAAATAACTAAATTGTACCTTTTGAATCATCAACAGCGTCTTCACAACCATCGTCAACACCGCTACCAACACTGCCATCAACACTGCGGCCACCACAACTGTCAACACACAGCAATGGTCGACCTCCAGTGCCTGCCAAGAGAACACATTATGTTGTACCACAGGAGGCGGTACCACAGAATGCGGTAGCACAACACCCTAAGTCTGAACATGAGGAAAGAGACAACACACCTTCTTTGCACGGATCCAGGAACTGTACTGGTGCAAATGATGAAGATGCCCGAAAACCTGTATGTATTCACACAAAAATTATTGGTCGGACAGGTCCACTTGCCTGCAAGTTGCCTGTCCCAAATGTTTACTTTAAACAGAGATTTACAGAAGCCATGATTAGCCATCAACTTATGAACCTACCATAGGACATTCTATTGTCTAAGCCTTCCCTCCAATTCACAGGTGCCTGAAACACCTGGATAACATGGCTGTGAACTATCCAGTAACATCAACTATTAAATGAGCATTTAATTGAGCGATAATTGGGAATTTGTCAGTTAAATTAAATTACCCCTTTTGGTAAAGTTAATTAACAAAATTAAATTAGCCTTTCTAAAAATGTAATTAATCAAATTAACTTAATTGAGTTGATTCAATTAACAATTGAAATTAAACCGTGCCTGATTACAATTACATAATTGGACCCAGTTCTATCAGGGATCAGTCTCATAGATGTGTTTCTTATTCTTTTTGGAAGTGAAACAACCATGGAAAATTTCCTTTGAATTACCCACTGGCTTGTGCTATTTACCCCAACGTCATTCTGTGACCACCACTGTGTTATGTAAATTATACACCTGAGGGTATATATGTATGCATGGCGGTACCTGCAGGTGATTTTAATCTTGTAACTGATATAGGCCAAAATGTGACACATTTTGCTGTATGTCAGTTATACACCTGAGGGTGTATATGTATGTTTGCATGGCGGTATGACTCTGCCTGCAGGTGATTTTAATCTTGTAATTAATACAGGCCAAAATATTACACATTCTCATACACAGTTCAGAGATTGGATGAACAGGTAGGTCAGTTCTGCTTGTGTTATTAGACAAATTAGTATACTTTTACCTGTTGATATAAATATTAGAAAATACTTTGGCATACTATGCACAGTATTGATTCTAATTGTAAATTTATACATGTCGGGTCACTAGCTTGACAAGTGATTACTTATTCTAGTGACCCAGTTACAATTACATTACATGTTTCAATATTTGGGGGAATATTATACGTTATTATTATATAATTATTTATAATTATTATTATATAGTACTTGCAACGAGCCCATTTTATTATTTGTACTATAGGTGAAGGTGGGGTATAATTACATAGCTAAGGTTTTAGAGGCCACAGTTCCACTACATTGCAATTTTGAAAATTGTAAACTAGTCCATCTTTAAGGACCCATTTTCTTTAATTTCCAAAATTGTGTTGTAAAGAATATAAAATTTGCAGAAACAGAGCTTTGTGATATTTCCAATCATTTAACAGTGTTTATTTCTAAAACAATAGGGTGTGGTTATACCTAAAGTGTGGCTATACCCCAAGTGTGGTTATGCCCTACCGTCCTCTATTGTCAGTGTTATTATATGCATAGGGGTTGTCGAAACCAATATATGATGGTAGTTAACAAATAAAACAAAATTAATATTGAATAAATGAAAAATTATTAGAAGTTCAGCACTTGTTGAAGATAGGATCTACGCATGCATGTCCCTTGAAATTGTTAAGTAGTAGTTAGAACATCGGATTCTCAATCAATAGAGAGTGTATATGTATGTATGTATATAATTATATATACATGGTGGTACAACGATGCCTGCAGGTGATTTTAATCTTGTAACTGATAGAGGCCAAAATGCGACAGATTATCATACACAGTTGAGAGATTGAACGGACAGGTAGGTCAGTACTGATCAGGGTGTTCTGCTTGTGTTAGACAAATTAGTATAAGTTTTACCTGTTGAAAAATATTGATATGGCAAATACTTGGGCGTACTGTGTACAGTATTGATTCTAATTATAAATTTATATATGTCGGGTCACTAGCTTGACAAGTGATTACTTATTCAAGTGACCCAGTTACAATCACATTACATGTATTGATATCTGTGTGAATATTATTATATATTATTATTATATAAATATATATAACATTTATTATATAGTACTTGCAACGAGCCCATTTTATTATCTGTACCATAAGTGAAGGCTGGGTATAACCACATAGCTAAGGTTTTAGAGGCCATAGTTCCACTACATTACAATTTTGAAAATTGTAAACTAGTCCATCTTTAATTAAGGACCCATTTTCTTACATTTCCAAAATATGTGTTGTAAAGTTGCAGAAACAAAGCTTTGTGCTATTTCCGACCATTTAACAGTGTTTATTTCTACAACAGTGTGGCTGTACCCCAAGTGTGGTTACGCCCCCACCTTCTCTAGTATGTGCTACTGTCAGTTTTATAATGTGCAGAGGGGTCGTCGGAACCAATATTTAACAGTAGTTAACAAATAAAACAAAATTAATATTGAATAAATAAAAAATTATTAGAAGTTCAGCACGTGTAGAAGATGTGATCTACGCACACATATCTCATGCAATTGTTAAGTTGTAGTTAGAACATCGGATTCTCAATCAAGGGAGAGTGTATATGTATGTATGTATATATGTATACAATGATGCCTCCAGGTAATTTTAATTTTGTAACTGATAGAGGCCAAAATGTGACAAATTATCATACACAGTTGAAAGATTGAATGGACAGGTAGGTCAGTACTGATCGGGGTGTTCTGTTTGTGCTATTAGACAAATTAGTATACGTTTTACCTGTTGATAAATATTGATATGGCAAATACTTGGGCGTACTGTGTACAGTGTTGATTCTAATTGTAAATTTATATATGTTGGGTCATTACTCACTAGCTTGACAAGTGATTACTTATTCTAGTGACCCTCCCTCAGTTATATTGATATTATATGTTATTATTATATAATTATTATTATGTAGTTAAAAATATGTGTTGTAAAGAAGATAAAGTAGCAGAAACAGAGCTTTGTGAGATTTACGACCATTTAACAGTGTTTATTTATAAAACCATATCATGTGGTTATACCCCACGTGTGGTTATACCCCAAGTGTGGTTATGTCAACACCTTCCCATATTTGTGCTATTGTCAGTATAATTATATGCATAGGGGTCATCTGAACCACTATTTAACGATAGATAGTAAATAAACAAAATCAGTATTGAATAAATGACAAATGATTAGAAGTTGAGCACGTGTAGAAGATGTGATCTACACATACATGTCTCATGCAACTGTTAAGTAGTGGTTAGAACATTGGACTCTCAATCAAGAGAACTGTCTTTTTTGGGCAATTTTGTTCACTCCACCTTGCCTCAGTTCACTCAGCTGTATAAATGAGTACCAGGCTGCAGACAGAAGTTAACAAATCTGAATGAAAAGTCTTCGCGTAGTAATTGCAACATGCCTTAATGCTTCCCAGATAAGTGGAGTTGGTGTTGGAATGAACATGTCCGCCAGGGGGTGTGTCGATTAGTATGAGATTTTATTTTAGGCATTACTCGCTCATCTAAGTCCTTCTAATGCCTCACAATGAGGCTAGAAAGGTTAAGCTACCGCATTCGACCTATTAAGCATTACATGCCCTAATTAGCATAAACCCCATTTTTCATCACCAGAATCCATAATTGTAACTTGACTAGTGTGGAACACCTGAAAAGTGTCGCCATCTGGTGTTATACAGTTGGCACCACTTTTCAGTTGTTCTACACTTGCCACCAAATGACACCACTAGTGCTATTGTCTAGAGAAACAAATGTTGGTGTATGCTTATAAGAACAGATTCCTTGACATTTTCCAATGGCCCAATTTTTTCGAGCATACATCAATGTGCACACATGCGTCCTTGCGTGCGTGCGTGCGGGGCCAACCATAAAATACATCACCCTCATTGGAATCGGGAATATACCATAGAGTTTTGCAACAGGTAAACCATGGTATGCTGTACAATTACCATATGCAATATATGAAACAGCATGGTCTACCACATTTTACCATATATAATGTCATGGCATACCATGGTATGACATGCAATTCCACGGTATGACATGCAATACCATGGCATACATTGGTATATTTTCATAATGGCTACAGCGCATACGGAAAGCCATGTGACGAAGAAAATCAAAAGGACACAGAATAAAAACAACAATATAATTATACACGTCAAGTTACATGAACACTTAGTCTACATAAACTATCATGTTATAAGTTTACTGTCTTTAGCACATCCCACCTCAAAAGCCCACCTCCCACTTAATCTTAGACCAACTTCCCACCATTTTGATGGTGGGGGGCAACTCAACACATTTCCAGTACGTCATCCTTCAGATAAATTCCACGTTTTTGTGGGTATATTTTCTGCGTACAATGCCTGTTAACACACTCAATGCATTTAGGGTATCAAATCATAATAATAGGGTAATTAAGGGTATGTATTTTGACATGACGTTTTCATGATAAAGTGTGGACACTGAGAGGTCCCATTGTTCTGTGCATTAATTAGTTGATTAATTTCTATCATGAAACAGGGCATGTTTTACATGTTCAGTGGTGTATGTTTCAGTGCACTCAATTTGAAAAGGGTATCTTTTGACACAAGTCTAAAATGTGTCTAGGGAGGTTCAGTTAGATAAATTCTCAAGGATTGTATACTGGCAATGTTTTGAGTATCTCCTGGGTTCCCGACAGATCCCCTCCATAATGAAACATGAGTTAGCTGTTGAGTATCCACCTAGGTGTAAGGTGTGTGCCATGTATCACGTAATGACTAATCCATCCATAAATAAACAGGCAAACCAAATTAAATATATATTCTAATAACATCAACACCATGCCGTCACATTATGTAACTTAACTTACTGCACTGGGGCATATCTGCACATGACAGGGGTATATCCGCACATGACTGGGGTATATCCGCACATCCTATGTGTATATGCCCCAAACGACCTGCGGGGGGAATTTTGTAACTTATCCTGCACACGCCGTCTATGGCGGTAAAATTTCTTTTTGCAATGACAACATTAATGAAACACATTTTAAAAATGCATAAACGCACCAATATGCATATAGTATTTTGAGATTCTGCAAAAACATTTAAATTTATAATTTCTTACCGATGCAAAGGAGTACAATTTGCGGGTTCAAATGCTCGACGTATGGGTTAGATGCTACCGCAGAACACAGTTTTGAAGCCAAATACTACGCAGTTTTGTCAATAACGAGGTGTACGGACATGCCCCACCTTCCCATAATATATGTGCCACTAACTAATGGGTGGCCAAGATTACCCTCCTATGTGAGGTCATAGATACGCCACTGGTTTGAACGTACACGAATAATGCTTGGCTGCTGACATGAACATTTCAGAGCAGTGTGAGATTGCAGCATCAAAGGATAATAAAATTATTGGGTTGATTAGGAGAAGTATAACATATAAGAAAAATAACTAATTAAATCTCTCCATAAAGCCATAGCTAGGCCTGAATTAAAATGCTGTATACACAAGCGGAGGAGAGCAACTAACAGCAGAACCGAGAGAACTTGGCAGAAAACGTACTAAAGCAAAATGTACTAAAGCAACAGCTCTGTATACACTGTCCCAAATGAACCACACGTCGTGTGAATGTGAGACAATGCATTTAAACAAAATTAAAGGTCGGGACATTCGAGCTATGGAGAAATAGGCAAGATATATTTAAAATTCTGCATTTATTGTTATAAATTGCTATCAGAAAGTGGCATAAATCTAAATGTGACACAGCATCATAGTTGTACTGACATGGTTGGTTTTTAAACTGTACTATGTCCAAGACCTTTGGATATCCAAGACTTTCAAAATGTGTGACCAGATGCCAGCTTTCCCTCAGCAAAACAATGTATAGAATTTTCATACACTATTCAACATGATTGTGTAGAATTTAGGAAATATTCTATTTAATTTGTATGGAATTTTTATATAGAATATTCTATAGGATTTCTGTGGACATAGCTATAGAATTTGTAGTTTCTATTCTTATCTATACAATATTCTGTTGTGCTCTGTAGAATTCTATAAAATGATATATAAATCTATGTAAAATTTAGGTAGATGTAAACTATTTCTATTGAATCTATAGTTTTATAGAATTATTTTGTATGTATATATGCATATATATTAATATTATGTATTATTCTATAGGTTTCTATGTAAAATTCAATTACACTGTAGAATTCTATAGATTTCGTCTAAGAAAAATGGTCCTATATGAAATAGGTATGTGTTCTGGTACTACTGAACATTTCTCTGGTTGAAGGTATGACTGATTCATAGATATATATATATATATATATATATATATATATATATATATATATATATATATATATATATATATATATATATATATATATATATGCAGTAAGCAGCTGGAAACAAGATATGGTAATTCATCACATCTCTGGCCTTTTATTACCTTGTGTTGCTATTGAAGTCAGTAGCTGCATGTAGTGGTTGTCTGCATACATCAAGGAAGCTAACATTAAGTGGGTTATGTGGCTGCTTCCATCAAGTTATTTCCAACCTGAAGGCCCAGTTAATAAATCATTCAGTGCCACACTCTGTTGACCACAATTACTAAAAAAAGTTCTGAATTGCCCCAAGTATGTTATTTCATTTGACAGTATATTGCATGGAGATTAATTATCCCATTCTTGGTATGGGTGATATCACTTACTCCCCCCAGGTAAGTCCATGTGTAAAATTTCAGTTGGATAGGTTGTGCATGGCTGTGGATTCCAAATAGATTGCAGCTATTTATTACTGTGACAATAACAAAAAAGGAATCTAATTGTACTTTGCAGTTCTGGATTATTTCTAAACCTGCTGATGAGGATGCAGGATCTTGATATATTTAATTTTAGTCCGTATATAATATCATAAATACAACATCAACTACAATTACAGATGCATTAGATGGGACCAACTGTTGATTCTAAAAGGAAGGCATTTTTCTTATGCATTTGTTATGAATGTTCCTTTAAGCAGGTGTTATTATTAAGTCCTGATTTTCAACTTGTGTGCGAAAGCACTGTATATTTTCTAATTGTGGTAATTACAAATGAAATCAGTTACATTTACGGTATAATTTCAAAGCCAGAATCAATTACAAAATATGCATCATTTTGCCTATACTGCAGTACTAATACAGTTACTTGATTGGACCCAGCTCTATTAGGGATCATTCTCATAACCACACAGACGCTGTGTTTCCTTATACTCTTTTTGGAATTTGGAAATGAAACAAAACCATGGAAAATTTCATTTAAATTACCACTGGCTTGTTATATTTACCCCAGTGTCATTTTATAACCACCACTGCGGTATGTAAATTATACACCTGAGGGTGTATATGTATGTTTGCATGGCGGTATGACTCTGCCTGCAGGTGATTTTAATCTTGTAATTGATACAGGCCAAAATATTACACATTCTCATATTCAGTTGAGAGATTGAACAGACAGGTAGGTCAGTACTGATTGGGGTGTTCTGCTTGTGTTATTAGACAAATTAGTATACGCTTTACCTGTTGATAAATATTGATATGGCAAATACTTGGGCATACTATGTATTGATTCCTATTGAAAATTTATATATGTCGGGTCACTAGCTTGATTTGTGATTACTTCTAGTGACCCAGTTACAATTACATTACATATATTGATATTTGGGTGAATATTATTATATGTTATTATTATATAATTATATATAATTATTATTATATAGTATTTTCAAAGAGCCCCAAGTGTGGCTACACCCCACATGTGGTTATGCCCCTACTTTCCCCTATATGTGCTACTGTCAGTGTTATTATGTGCATAGGGGTCATCAGAACAAATATTTCATGGCAGTTAGCAAATAAAACAAAATTAATATTGAATAAATGACAAATGATTAGAAGTTCAGCACATGTAGAAGATATGATCTACTCATACATGTCTCATGCAACTGTTAAGTTGTAGTTAGGACATCAGACTCTCAATCAAGAGAACTCTTGAAGTTTGGACAATTTCTTTCACTCGACGTTGCCTCAGTTCATTCAGTTGTATGCATGAGTACCTGGCTACAGGCAGTGGACAAATCTGAATGAACAGTCACTGTGCAGTAATTGTAGTGTGGCTTAATGCTTCCCAGATAAGTGGAGTTGGTGTTGGAATGAACAGGTCTGCCAGGAGGTGTGTCGATTAGTTTGAGATTTTATTTTAGGCATTACCCACTCATCTAACTCCTAATGCCTCACAATTAGGCTAGAAAAGTTGAGCTATATATCAACATTGTTTAACTCAAGCATACTAGCTGCAGAAAACCCACAAACTTACAATGTTTGCATACGAATGAACTGTTTCTACATGTTGAGGACACAATATATGTCTGTCTACGGGCAAAGAGCGTTTCTACAGCAATAAAACAAAGTTGGATCAAATTCGTATGCAATAATTGTTCGTCCTGATCATTTAAGTTTCCTAGTATTCCATATTGGCAATTTATGGTTTAGTTTGAGACGTGTACATCAATCTTGTTCTAATAACATGTTCAATCACAGGTTGGTACTAAGTAATTGTCGCTGCTGTAAGTTTCTGGGAAACATGGGTGACTCAACTAGCCCAGTGGCTCAACTAACACTGCCTTCCCCTACACATTACAAGTTTGACGTGCTGAGCTGAACCTTCCTATTGAGTAATAATTATAATACAGATATAATGTAATTCTTAACATTGGATGCCAGTTTTTGGCCGTAACAGAAATTGCATTGGCAGTATTGACTATTGAGTTACTGTAACAGGAAGTAACATTGGCCCGGCTAACAATTGAGGAACGTGTCACATAACATGACGTTTCCTTTCGTTTTACATTGTGTGACTGTCAGGAGCCCAGAGAGGGCTAGGCACAGCTGTTGACTGCGGAGGGGTGGGTGGGGCATTATACGTCAGCATGTGTGCGTGCGTGCGTGCGTGCGTGCGTGCGTGCGTGCGTGCGTGCGTGCGTGCGTGCGTGCGTGCATGGGTTTTGTCCACATAAGCATTACATGGGGTGGGGGGGTCTTGGCGATTGTTACGTTCTTTTTTAAATCGTTTTTTATTCGTCTAGCTGTTGATATCAGACTGATAGCAATGATTGTTATGTCAATGTTGGGGTATATTTCAAAAGAGTTCAAAGAAAAAGAAATGCGGTGAAGTATATAGTAGCGTGCGAAAAATTTTGGTCTGTCATAAAAAGCTCTACAAAACACCAGCCAGCCTGCCTGTATGAAAAACCAGTGTGTCCATGGATGATGTTGAATTGGAATGGACGTATATATACATTCACTGCACTCCCCAAACAGCACTGGTGTCTGGGGATAGCACTGTGGATTCTTGGGAGGATGTATTGTGTGTGGGTAGGCACATTAGTAGAAATGTATGTCTTTTAGTGTTCATGATCTTGACTCATGAGTGTATCAGTACAGAGAAGAACTCCCGATGGCTTCTCTACATGCAATTATGCATATTAAATGTTCGTAGACATGGACATTTGCTTTATTATTAATTATACAGACCTATTTTCTACATGCATGCAACAAATATAAAATATATGTGTGCATAATAGGTGGGGATCTTTCTCAGAATGAATGGTATTTTTTTAGGGGGGTGTACATGCCAAAGTTACGAAGCGTGACAAGATGGTGGGGTTTCAAAAAAGTAAAAAAAATTATGACGTCCTTTATGGACTTCCCCTATACATGCCTTTATATAAGACCTAATAATATAATATATGTATATATTCAAGACTCTATCTAGTTATATATTTTTTAAATGCACCAGTCAAAAATTTGCAGACACGTAGTATTGTAACCATCTATGAGATAGTAGATATAGCAAAACATTATGATATTGCATTTCCCATGCTGTCCGGGTGATGTGAGTGTCACGAAGTAGTATGGATGTAAACACAATGTGTACTCCAGTTATTTCTTTAATAATGCCTTTTTTGTTTACTAGAATTTAGACATATATTTTGAAATTTTCGTTATCAATCGACATATGTTTCGATTTCAGATTATTCCAGATTGAGCATTGAGCAATGATATAGAGAAACAATATCTTCTTCCACCACTGCTGCGTCAGGCATCAGGGCTGCCTTCTCTCAACATTAAGCAAACCAAGCCAAATGCCTTCCCTTTGGACCACGATCAGCCAGGCCACGGGTGGACACAGTCACTGAGACCACAATGAATGTCACAATCAACAGGTGCATTCCAGACAGAGAAAACCAGACAACAGTGGTGCCTCTAACAAAGGAACCAGTAGGAGACCTCTAGTGCCTGCCACAAGAACACTCTATCAGTTAGATCATGTTGTCCAAAAAGACAATAAATCTCCTTTACACAACACCATGAGCGGTACTGACACAAATGGCCAATGTTCCCGGAAACCACCACCAGTGCCTACCTCCAAGAAACCATCGATATCTGAACTTCTCAACTCGGTAGATTCTGAACAAAACGACACTGGGGTTTTTGATGAAAAGAACCCTGGAATCAACGGTATTTGTATTTCTATAATCGATTCTGAACAATTTTTATATAGTTTTACTTAAAGCAAAAAGGAAGGAGATGTTAAACAACTATTTTCATCATATTTTGATATATAATATGCTGTTACTGGAGAGGAGAGGTTTGTTAATGAAATTAAAATGCTCATCACATATTCATAAGGCGCATTATAAGAACTTGTTTAGGAATTAACGTATCGCATCTTCAGCATCCATGTCTGCATTTGTGCTTACATTTCATAATGCAGCCGTGTCTTATACTTATCATAGCTGCCAACCTGGGTGGTGGACACCTACAAGATTAATAATGTAAACCCGTAAGACCCCCCAATGAACCCATATAGTAATCTATGCACACTGTTTCGCTCATTATCAAAAGGAGCTCGCTGTACAAACTGGGATATGTCGAATGGATCTTGCGAAACTTTGGTGCAGCTGACTGTAAATTATTCTCTTTTCGGACGTGTTTTCGAATAGTGATTATGCTATTCTTGTTCCACTTAACAAATATGGGCCGCATCACTTAATACCGAAAAACACGTTCAAAAAGTGAGAAATGTTTCCTTCGCCCGTAAGACCGGGTAAACTGTGACAATTACCATCTATGCTAATATTCATTAATTCTCATGAAAACACAAAGCAAATAACTAAATTGTACCTTCTGAATCATCAACAGCATCTTCACAACCGTTGTCAACAACGTGGCCACCACAACCGTCAGCACACAGCAATGGTCGACCTCCAGTGCCTGCCAAGAGAACACATTACGCGGTACCCCAATACCCTAAGTCTGAACATGATGAAAGAGACAACACGCCTTCTTTGCATGGATCCAGGAACTGTACTGATGCAAATGATGAAAATGCCCGAAAACCACTACCAGTGCCTACCACCAAGAAGCCAGTGACATCTGAACTCCACAAACTGGTAGATTATGAAGGGAATAACACCAAGGTTTCAGATGGCAACAACCGTGGAAGCAATGGTATTTAATTATTAGTTTTATATGATGTTAGAATACACATGGTCTACCCAAATTTGATTTAATGAACTTCACGTTTCTAATATAATGTGACAGTTGTATGTTCAATTGTTTCGCCCTGATTATTATGTTTACATTGCATGTTGACTGGCAGCGACGACATTCATAGCGGTCAAAGAATATAAAAAAAAACTGTGATTCGTTAAAACACATTTTGGCGGTTAAGATGTTAAAATAGATGTAGTTGTTATATATATGCATTTGCTTTGTATACTTAATGTTCATTAATTTTTGTGAACGGACTGAATTAAACAATTCAGTCTGTCCACACTTTTTATTGCCTGCTTGATATCAGTGTATCAATGTTTCAGTAATAATAATGATATATATATATATATCACATATATCACATAATTCACATATATATATATATATAATATAAATGATATATATATATATACATAATAAAATAATATTGTTAGCGGCAGCGACAGGAGCAACAAACATGTGTAAAAATAGTATAATCAATTAAGATTTTCATTTATATGTAACCTTTGATTCGCTATGTATATTGTTTATTTTAGATGTCACCACTAGATGGCAAGGCAATCATATGGAAATGCAACACAGCTGTCAATCCGGCCTTCCTTCATCACCAATGCAGTCACGAGTTATGTCACCACTGCAGTCATCAGCGTCATCATCACTGTCATCAACACAATCGTTCCCAATGTCGTCACCAGAGTCATCGCCCCCGCAGTCATCACCGCGATCAACATCGCCGTCAACACCGCTTTATGTTTGTAACAAAAACAGCAATGGTCGACATCCAGTGCCTGCCAAGAGAACACATTACACGGCACCACAGAACGTGGTACCACAGAACGTGGTACCACAATACCCTTCTTTGCAAGGACCCAGGAACTGTTATGATGCAAATGACCAAGATGCCAGAAAACCACCACCATTGCCTACCGCCAAGAAGCCAGTGATATCTAAACATTATGATCGAAATGACACCGATGTTTCGGATGACAAGAAACATAGAAACAATGGTATATATACTTCATACTTCATTTTAATGGGATTATATTAGTAGGTTTAGTGCAATAAAAATAAATGTGATATCACTAATGTGATGACATAATCGATTATTAACAATTATCACATATTTAATACAAGAATTGTGACGAAGGTGATGAAGGTGATGAAGATGATGAAGATGATGAAGATGATGAAGATGAGTAATGTAATGGTAGTTTTTGGGTGGGGTTGGGGATGGTACTTTATCGAGTGGGTATAAAATGTGATGTCACAGGTTGTTTTTATAATGTGACCGTTATCTGTTTAATTTGATTGTTTCGTCCCGATTATAATGTTTACGTGCCATGCTAAACGGCAAGGTCGATATTCAAAGAAAATGGTCAAACAATAATAATACATTGTGGTTTGATTAAACACGCTGGCGGCTGTGATGTACGAACAGATTTAGTTGTTCTATACATGTATTTACTTTGTATATTTAACGTTCATTAATTTTGTGAACAGACTGACTTAAACAATTCGGTCTGTCCACACAGTTTATTGCCCTTTTGAAATCACCGTGGACACCACGTGTTCCACAATTTAGTATTACAATCGCACGACAGCGTGTATGCACAATGTTTGAATGATAACGATTGATGTGTAAATAGATATAACATGATTACTTTCTCTGACATTTTCATTATATTTGACTAATACAATAATATCGTTAGCCCAGCAGCAACAGCAGCAGCAGCAGCAGCAACAGCAGCAGCAGCAGCAGCAGCTAACATGGATAAAAATAGTACAATCGATTAGTATATCTGCTTTGTGTAACCTTGTTTGCTGCTATATATTTTATTTTAGATGTCACCGCTAGATGGCGGGGCAAGCATATGGAAATGCAGTACGCCTGTCAACCCAGCCTGCCTTCATCACCACTGCCGTCACTACCGTCTTTGCCCCGGGTGCCACCTCCACAGTCAACACAGCCGTCAACACCACGGTCAACACAGCAGCCATCACCATGGTCAACACAGCCATCAACACCGCTGCATGCATGTAACAAACACAGCAATGGTCGACCGCCAGCGCCTGCCCAAAGAACACATTACATGGTACCACAGAATGCGGTGCCACAGAACGCTGTACAAGAAAACGCTGTACCACAATTTCCTAAGTATGAACATTTTGACGAAAGAGACACCACGTCGAATTTGCACAGACCCAGGAACTGTGCTGATACAAATGACAAAGATACTCGAAAACCACCACCATTGCCTACCGCCAAGAAGCCAGTGATATCTGTTGATTATGAACAAAATGACACCGATGTTTCTGATGACAACAACCATGGAAGCAATGGTATTTAATGAATTTTATACTGTTGAAACATTCCCTTTAACGTGTATCGTATGGTTTGCTTTTGTTTGGGGTGGGGTAGTACTATATTGAGTGGGTAAGAAATGTGATGTCACAGGTGTTCAATATAATGTTAGAGCTATCTATTTAATTTAAATTGTTCGTCCCGAACATCATGTTGACATTGCATGCTGAATGCCAAGGTCAATATTCATACATAACGGTCAAATAATAATAATAACAAGTGTGATACGTTAAACCGTATTTTGGAGGTGAAGATACAATGTTTGTATGTATTGGTTTACTGTTGTATGCTTAACGTTCATTTTCGTGATCACACATAACACAATTAAACAATTCAGTCTGTCCACACAGTTTATTGCCCATTTGGAGTCACCGTGCACATCGCATGCTCCATCATTTAGTATTACAATCGCACAAAAGCGTGATTGCCCAAGGTTTGAATGATAATGGTTGATGTGCAAATAAATATAACGTGATTAGTTTCTCTCACATTTTCGTTAGACATGACTAATACAATAATATTGTAGGCAGCGGCAGCAGCTAAAAATGAGCACACTCGATTAATATGTCTGTTTTCTGTAATCTCTGGTTCGCTGATTTATCTTTTATTTTAGATGTTACCAACAAATGGCAGGGCGAGCCTATGAAAATGCAATACACCTGTCAATCCAGCCTTCCTTCGTCTCCAATGCCATCACCAGTTGCGCCACAACAAACGTCACCAACGTCATCACCATTTTCATCACCACCATCGTCCCAAACGTCGTCACCAGCATCATCGCCCCTGCTGCCACCACCACCACTGCCACCACCGCGGTCAACACAGCCATCAACACAGCTGTATGCATGTAACAAACACAGCAATGGTCGACCGCCCATGCCTGCCAAAAGAACACATTACGCGATACCACAGAACGAAGTACCACATTTGCCCAAGTCTGAACATTGTGATGAAAGAGACAACACGCCTTTGCGCGGACCAAGGAACTGTACTTGTGCAAATGACCAAGATGTCCGAAAACCAAGACCAGTGCCTACCGCCAAGAAGCCAGTAGTATCTGAACTCCACAACCCGGTAGATTATGAACGAAATGACACCCAGGTTTCTGGCGACAACAACTGTGAAAACAATGGTATTTATACTTCATAATTCATTTTAATTGGATTGTACTAGTATGTGTAGTGCAATAAAAGTTTGATCGAAATGACACCGATGTTTCTGATGACAAGAAACCTAGAAACAATGGTATATATACCTCATACTTAATTTTAGTGGGATTATATTAGTAGGCGTAGTGCAATAAAAGTAAATGTAATATCACTAATGTGACAACACAATCGATTATGAAAATTATCATATAGACAGGTTTAACACAAGAAAGGAAGATATTAAAAAAAATATTAAGTGTTGTTTTTTATCACATATTTAGAAATTATTTTGAAAAGATGGTGATGTAGATGATGTTGATTATAGTGGTGGTGATGAAGATGATGATGATAAAAAAATTTTCACCACAGAATATTGTTAATGCAAATCTATTTTGTATTGACCACAGCAGTAACTGTCTATTTTGTCGAAATAATAACAAGCGGAAAAAACGTCATCGTTTTATTTGTACAACTGTGCATAATATGCCAGAACCATCCACATACTTGTTCCTGGATTTCTGCACCATATTGTTTACCTTTTAAATTGAAATGATACAAATGCTATGATATATTATGGTTAATTTGCAAGTGTAGTGTACAATAATGTTAACATGTTGTATGTGTGCGTGCGTGCCAATGATAACGATTGGTGCAATAGTCGTTATTGTACATATATACTTGACTTACTTAAACGCATGAATCTAAACGCTGTCCTCCGGAAGGTTGCACCCATTCATCCTGTTAATGCTGTCCTTTGGGAGGTTGCACCCATCCATCCTGTTAACACTGTCCTCCAGGAGGTTACACACATTCATCCTGTTAACACTGTCCTCCGTGAGGTTGCACCCATCCATCCTGTTAACGCTGTCCTTTAGGAGGTTGCACCCATCCATCCCATTAACGCTGTCCTTCGGGAGGTTGCACCCATAGAAATGTGATGTCACAGGTGTTCAATATAATGTTAGCGCTATCTATTTAATTTAAATTGTTCATCCCGAACATCATGTTGACATTGCATGCTGAATGCCAAGGTCGATATTCATACATAACGGTCAAATAATAATAATAATAACAAGTGTGATATGTTAAACCATATTTTGAAGGTGAAGATACAATGTTTGTATGTATTGGTTTACTGTTGTATGCTTAATGTTCATTTGCATAAACACACATAACACCAATTAAACAATTCAGTCTGTCCGCACAGTTTATTGCCCATTTGGAGTCACAGTGCACATCGCATGCTCCGTCATTTAGTATTAAAATCGCACGAAAGCATGATTGCCCAAGGTTTGAATGATAATGGTTGATGTGCAAATAAATATAACGTGATTTGTTTCTCTCACATTTTCGTTAGACATGACTAATACAATAATATTGTAGGCAGCGGCAGCAGCTAAAAATGAGCACAGTCGATTAATATGTCTGTTTTCTGTAATCTCTGGTTCGCTGATTTATCTTTTATTTTAGATGTTACCAACAGATGGCAGGGCGAGCCTATGAAAATGCAATACACCTGTCAATCCAGCCTTCCTTCGTCTCCAATGCCATCACCAGTTACGCCACAACAAACGTCACCAGCATCATCACCATTTTCATCACCACCATCGTCCCAAACGTCGTCACCAGCGTCATCGCCCCTGCTGCCACAACCGAAGTCAGCACCGCTGCCACTACCGTGGTCAACACAGCCGTCAACACAGCTGTATGCATGTAACAAACACAGCAATGGTCGACCGCCAGTGCCTGCCAAAAGAACACATTTTGCGGTACCACAGAACGAAGTACCACATTTGCCCAAGTCTGAACATTGTGATGAAAGAGACAACACGCCTTTGCACGGACCAAGGAACTGTACTCGTGCAAATGACCAAAATGTCCGAAAACCACGACCAGTGCCTACCGCCATGAAGCCAGTTGTATCTGAACTCCACAACCCGGAAGATTATGAACGAAATGACACCCAGGTTTCTGGCGACAACAACCGTGAAAACAATGGTATTTACACTTCATAATTAATTTTAATTGGTTTGTACTAGTATGTGTAGTGCAATAAAAGTTTGATCGAAATGACACCGATGTTTCTGATGACAAGAAACCTAGAAACAATGGTATATATATTTCATACTTAATTTTAGTGGGATTATATTAGTAGGCCTAGTGCAATAAAAGTAAATGTAATATCACTAATGTGATGAAATAATCGATTATTAAAATTATCATATAGACAGGTTTAACAAAAGAAATGAAGATATTAAAAAAATATTAAGTGTTGTTTTTTATCTCATATTTAGAAATTATTTTGAAAAGATGGTGATGTAGATGTTGTTGATGATAGTGGTGGTGATGAAGGTGATGATGATGTTCAAAAACACAAATTCTGATGATAAAAAATCTTTCACTGCAGAGAGAATATTGTCAATGCAAATCTATTTTGTATTGACCACAGCAGTAACTGTCTATTTTGTGGAAATAATAACAAGCGGAAAATAACGTCATCCCCTTATTTGTACAACTGTACCTAATATGCCAGAACAATCCACGTACTTGTTCCTGGATTTCTGCAACTTATTGTTTACATTTTAAATTGAAATTATGCAAATGCTATGATATATTATGGTTAATTTGCAAGTGTAGTGTACAATAATGTTAACATGTTGTATGTGTGTGTGTGTGTGTGTGCGTGTCAATGATAATGATTGGTGCAATAGTCGTTATTGTACATATATACTTGACTTACTTAAACGCATGAATCTAAACACTGTCCTCCGGAAGGTTGCACCCATCCATCCAGTTAACGCTGTCCTCCGGGAGGTTGCATCCTGTTAACGCTGTCCTCCGGGAGGTTGCACCCATCCATCCTGTTAATGCTGTTCTTTGGGAGGTTGCACCCATCCATCCCGTTAACGCTGTCCTTTGGGAGGTTGCACCCATCCATCTTGTTAACGCTGTCCTTCGGGAGGTTGCATCCATTCATCCTGTTAATGCTGTCCTCTGGGAGGTTGCACCCATCCATCCTGTTAACGCTGTCCTTTGGGAGGTTGTACCCATCCATCCTGTTAACGTTGTCCTCCGGGAGGTTGCACCCATCCATCCTGTTAACGCTGTCCTCCGGGAGGTTGCAACCATCCATCCTGTTAACGCTGTCCTCCTGGAGGTTGCACCCATCCATCCTGTTAACGTTGTCCTTCGGGAGGTTGCACCCATCCATCCTGTTAACGCTGTCCTTTGGGAGGTTGCACCCATTCATCCTGTTAACGTTGTCCTTTGGGAGGTTGCACCCATTCATCCTGTTAACGCTGTCCTTCGGGAGGTTGCACCCATCCATCGTGTCAACGTTGTCCTCCGGGAGGTTGCGCCCATCCATCCTGTTAACGCTGTCCTCCTGGAGGTTGCACCCATTCATCCTGTTAACGCTGTCCTTCGGGAGGTTGCACCCATCCATCGTGTCAACGTTGTCCTCCGGGAAGTTGCGCCCATCCATCCTGTTAACGCTGTCCTCTGGGAGGTTGCACACATCCACCCATCCTGCTTTGTTTACTGCAACAATGGAAGCCCGGTATCATTTCTGATATGGTCATTCCCCCGTTCAGTGACCTTCCTCTCTTCTGATGTTCTTTCAATTCTAATGGCCTCCGGTAAACGTGACCAAACCACCGGAGTATTTTGTGTCTGATGACATCTCTGATGGATTCATGGGTGAATCTGTCTTCTCTGTCTATTTTGCAACCTGTCTAAATATTCAAATTTCTTAATATCACTCTTATCTTAACACCTTTATTAACCATTTGTACATGCCGATATTATACAATTATGACTAATTAGTGTAACCAATTACAGTTGCAAATGAGGGCATATTACAACAAATGCGTATGTTTATGTCAGATTTCACTATTACAAGACGACAACTGCCACTGCCTCCACCGCCTCCAACCAAAATATCACAGGCAGAAATGAACAGCAAAGACGCTGACTACAAAACCACAGAAAGCACTGGTAACTACACTTCCTGGTCACTTTGTTTTGCTTTTGTGAACATTTATTGGTTGACATAAGTTAAGAAGCATGAACAATGGTGTGATTTATTGTTTTATATATATATATATATACATTGCAAAAAGTTGCAAGATTGTTAAGTCTGCTATGTATGCATTGTCTAAATTGTATTTTCCCGTTGCAGAGATAAATACCCCCCATAACAGCCAGAGTGATGGGTATGTAGAACTCGTGCAAAAACGCAGTGGTGGTGCCATGTCAAAGAACGCATACGAAGAAGTGGAGGTGGGCAAATATTTTCTATGACGTAGTTTTGATCAATGCCCCGAGAAGATCCTATGGTATACATGGGGAAATTTTTTAATTAGAGAATATGTATTGGAAGAAATATTATATTCAGATTTATTGAAAGTAGAAGGAGAAAAGGGCATGAAATACACAACATTCTAAATAATGTGGTTTACACGAAAACAATTACTCGTTCTCATATTTCTTGATGATGATGTAAATGCAAGCAGCATGGCTATGTGTATTATGAATATAATTTATATATATATATATATATATATATATATATATATATTAGAGGATTGTGGCACATATTCAAGAAAATTATGCAGTTTCTTCACGACAGTCATAATTACATTCTGCTTTGTTGAATGCGTTTTGTGACATATACATAGCGACGGGGAAGAGTTTTTGTGTTGTCATAATATGTATTATCAATTTATTTAGGAGCTGATTATTTGGCAAACTTCCTACTGGTTGAATATTGAAAATATTAAATGAATGCTATGAAGTTCCCGATTAATCACATATGTCATGTTGTATTGGAATTTATTAGGCATGTGGTTCTGAACGTGTTTGAGCAGTCAGAGCGCTGGAATGGCTATAAAGTGGACCGGGTTCGAATCCTCCTGCTGCCGTTTCGAAACTTGGGCAATTTGTCGATTTGGTGATGGAATGAACAGGTCTGCTAGAGAGTGGAGTGGAAAGATATTTGAACGGGTCCGGTTGAAAACTGCGCACCATGGGTTACCTCTCATTGACCATATAAGGAACTTATTTGAAACAGTATACACATGATATTTGTGATTCCCAGTGCTACCTTCTTTGTAGGGAATCTCCATAGCAGCTGAAAGCATCAAGCAGAAAAACAAACTGAAGAATATTGCTATGGAACTGTTAACCACTGAAAGAGAGTACGTCATGAAACTTGCACTGTTGGTTATGGTAGGTACCACTCATCCAGTACCTAAACCTTACTGCAAATATAAAAATGGTTAAAACAACAAATTAGACACATATTATTACAGCATGGTGTTACTTTTTCATTTAAAATATGGCTATGTTTGTATTATCTGCCACTCAAGTACCACTAATTTTTTTCATTGATAGATGCATATTTTGGAGAATTTCACTGTTTGTATGTTGGTCACCTACTAGTAGCAGACGAACAGAAATTATTCATAGTGATAATGTACTTTTTTTATTAAATTGCAATAACAAAGAAAGTAATGATACAGTTATCACAAACGTTCACGTACACATACATTCATTGAAATGTCAGCGATTTAGAAATAGTGTTATTAATGCATTGGGCAAATGATGTCTTCAAATTTTCATTTTCTAAGGCTTTAGATATTGTAATATTATTAAAGTCGTACAGTTTTCAATTTTCAAGCACTGGAACAAAATTGCACGGCCCAAACAAGCAAATTATGTTTGTTTCTGCAAGCAACGTTAAACTTAGTATATTTCAAGGTTTGCATAAATGTCGTCATTAATGTTCCAAAATTTTAAGTAGCAAATAAAAAAACGTAAGAATGAATAATCTAAAACAGCAGCAGAATTGCTCCTCATACTGTCTTCCACATGTCAGTTCCTATCCCGCGTGGTTGGGGAGAATAAGAAGTCTCGGATGTTCCCGGATGACGTCATTCCACAGATGTTCTCCAACATCAAAACCATCTATGAGTTCCATCACAACTTTCTGCTGCCTCAGCTTGAACAGAGACTGAAAGAGTGGTGAGTTCCACATACACTCGGTAGCACGGTACCTCAGTTTGACGGGTAACCTGGCATTCTGAATCTACTACAATATGAATGAACTACATTTAGTAGACTTAGATTTACTTACTACATTATAGATATAACAGGTAAATGTGATCCACAACACAGATGTCCGGTGTCAAGTCGCCTGAAAGATCCACCTGACAGACCACTTCAGCATTCAATCTTGAGTGAGCCAACATTTTCTCTCCCTTCTATTCATCCTTGCCATTGCGTGGCTGATGACAGAAATCTCCAGAGGTGGAAGGAGGGAATCACATGGACATTTACCTCAACGACATCGAACAATAATTGATTGTTGCACAATAAAAAGCCTAATTTATGGCCAACTTTAACAACGAAGTGGGGTGGTTGTTGAGAAAGGAAAGGTACTCAGTCGTGACAGGTTTATAATGTTCATATTAGACTACATTGAAGCACAATGTGTGGTCTAAAATTAGAAGTAAGTGGTTATTGTCATAACCTGGCCTGGTCATAACTACATATTTAACTCAAAATGTTGCGAATGTACTATCTGCTTAGGTGATAAATACCCAGAAAACATAAGCCACAGAATAAAACTAAATGCAATATTGATATGCTAGAATGTAGGTTGTGTATTTCCAATGATAACATTAATATCTTACTTGACATGTCTGCACTTAGTTAATATTTTCTAGAGCTGGAATGGATGTGTTATATCACAATAACTATTTCAAGTACAACAAAACATATAGGTCCTCATTAAAATAACACCTTGTAACAACTCGATGACATGTTGAACCGTCTGTTCCATTCACATGATTTCGTGGTTCTGTCAATTCGCAGGGAGTCCAAACAGAAGCTTGGAGACGTGATGAAGCAGTTGGCACCATTTCTGAAACTGACCACTGAATATGTCACAAACCTTGGCCATGCACAAAACGTCATCAGAGAGTTGCAGGTGAAGTCACCAAGGTTTGCCAGCATCATTAGTTCCCTGGAGGTTTGTGTTTTGATTATAACGCTGAATTTGATGTGTTTAGTGTTATGCTCCTTGCGAGATTTTGTAAAGTGCATGCGAACAATGAGTTTGTTGAGAGGTTTTACAGTAAGTGAAACACTTGTTGCAGACAGTAAACGTTTTATTATCAGTAATGTAATTGGGTTTTATGGATGTATGGTATTGTATGTGCAGTAAACGTAAGAAGCTGTTCAAATACCTTGCAGTAAAAACTGATTATGGTGCAGTGCCATGTATATATACACACATATATATATATATATATATATATATATATACATATATACATATATACATATATATATATATATATATATATATATATATATATATATATATATGTATATATATATATATATATATATACATATATATATATGCCTGTATATTATGTTTGTATATATATATATATATATATATATATATATATATATATATATATATATACAAACATAATATACAGGCATATATATTTGAACAGCTTCTTACGTTTACTGCACTTACAATACCATACATCCATAAAACCCAATTACATTACTGATAATATTACTGATAATATATATATATATATATATTATGGTAGTGATTGGGTTTCAGTTCTACAGTTCTTCTTCATGCCATTATTATGAAGTAATATATATATATATATATATATATATATATATATATATATGCACACAAACATAATATACAGGCATATATATATGTATATATATATATATATATATTATGTATATATACTCATATATTATGAAGTAATAATAATATAATTATGAGTATATATATGAGTATATATACATAATATATATATATATATATATAATTATATATATATACATACATATATATATATATATATATATATATATATATATACATATATATATATATATGCCTGTATATTATGTTTGTGTGCATGCGTTCGTGCGTGCGTGCATGTGTGTTCTATGTAATATAATATACATGTATTTTTTTTATTGTTTGTTTCTTATGCCAGGAAGAACAAGAATGTGAACGCCTGAAATTGGTTGATCACATGTTGGAACCATTTCAACGTGTGCCGCGGTATAAAATGCTTCTGGAAGGTAATGTCAACACCACCTTATGAAGTCATGACAATATAGTCAAGTCATACTATTTTTAATGACAGTAACATCAGCATTATTGTTTGTCATTGCTGCAATTATTTCAGCAATCTAAACAAATCTAGCAGTGATTTAATTGTGTATGAGGTACTATAACTTCGTAGTTGACATTTATACTAAGCTGTTATGCGATTTTTTTGTGATGACAGAAAGAACACAACTAAATGTATACACTAGTGTCTGACCCTTCTAAATGTGGTTGTATATAGGAGTTGCAAATGCGCACAGATACACGTATAGGACTAGCCAAAGGTTGTATTAATTCTGAGTAACAATTAATTCTGAATTATCAGTACAACATGTTAACATTTAAAAATCTGATGTACTTGGGAAAACGCATTTGCTAATATTGTGGTGGTTACTACATGAAACATATTCGCTTTCTATGAATATGAATTTACCCGAAACATGTTAAGTCATCGCGTTCTTTGGGTACGATCTGCATGAATCAATTTGACCAAACATACTACGTCAAACAGTTACATCAAAGAGACATATATATACTCATAATTATATTATTATTACTTCATAATTATGGCTCGAAGAAGAACTGTAGAACCGAAACCCAATCACTACCATAATTCACATGATGTAGTATGCTGCAGAGTTTTGCATGTTTTCTAGCATTCTATCAACTTTGATTTTCGAATGTCATACCTGTGCCGTACTTTCTGTCGATATTTTAGACTATTTGAAGCATCTGCCGGAAGATTCCAGCGACAAGAAAGACACAGAGGGTGCGTTGTTGTTTAGAGCTTTAGTATAATACTTAGGAGAACTTTCTTAAAGTACGCTTGTTTTTACATTTTATGTTCTGCCTTTATCTGAGAATTTCTACCATGTATATCTTCCTGTATGTCTTTTCTTTTCTATTCCCAACAGACATTCAAGTTGTTGAAAGAGTGATGCCTATCTTCAAACTTTTTCATACGTACACACCATTCAAACAGATACGTTATTTATAACATTTATATTGATGTTATGTTAATGTACTTATTGTTTTTATTGTAGAAGCTTTACAACTTGTGAAAGAGGCGGCTAACTTTTCTGAAAACGAGATGCGTAGATGTGTACGTATTTATATAAAGACTTGGTTTTGCCATGCTTCGGTCCTGAGTGAAAGTCTTCAAACCTCCCTTGACCTATCCGTGGATGTGACGCCATATGCGTTGTTCCATCTTTGCATCTCCCTCTTAGCTTTACGTTATGTTTCTTCTCCTTCATCTGGCTTTCAGTTTTAAGTAATATTTTCTATTTTTATTTTATATATATTCTCTATAATATGCCCCACCATCTCAGACACTGTTCTTCTGGAATTCCGTCCTTATCTTCAGTTCTGATCTTTCTATACTATTAGTTGTTACTTAGGTTCAAACAAAAATCTACTCCATACTCTTGTGACCTATACAAGACCACGTATGCAACTACCACATTGTTTGGCTACACCCATAAGGTTTCACCATGCATACAATTGTATATAGATATATATATATATATACATATATATACAGTATATATATATATATATACACGTGTGTGCATGCATGCGTATGGTCTGTGTATAAATAAATATACATTTTGTATGCTGCAATCCATACTTGCTTTAGGAAAATCTGAAGATCAAAGCAAGGTTCAAAGGCAATGATATCAACGATGTCATCACTCGGGATAGTGAATTCATCAAAGAGGGTCAAATCGTGGAGATCTCGGAGATGAATGGCAGCCATCAAAACCGTCACCTCTTTCTGGTGTGTTTTATGATATATATATATATATATATATATATATATATATATATATACTATTTGCACAAATATGATAATGGTTAGTGTACACAAGTTGCATACTTTGTATATAGGTTGTGTGATAGGAAAGAACCATTGTTATATCTGTCATAAATGCAATAGTATGCATGAAAATATGATCTTAGAATAATTTGTGATACTTTATGGTTGCAATAATTTTTACTACTCATTACTACTATATTATAGTAGTAATGAGTTGCAGGACACTGGACAAAAATGGATATTACAGATACAATCATTTTTAATGGGTATGCTGCTTGGAGCATGAAGGAAGTTAGACTAGTTGAATTCACACCTATTTATTTTACTTTGTTACATTATACGTGGTACCTCAGCATCAGTAAGTTATAGCCTTCAGCCCTTGTACCGGATGATCGTAGGGGTGTCATTTCCACATTGTCTTTGAATGCTTTGTCTGTCTTCTCCTGTACGTAGTATTGTCGGTAGGCTTTGCTTGTTCCACCAAGATTGTGTTCTCTTAAAACATCAACAATAAACAGTTAAGAAAGCCTCTCTAATGGTGGCTATGGTTTGTGTTGAACTGGGGGTCTCGAACGAGACGGTGATGTGTTTTAACCGTTATGGAGCCTTGCCCCCACTTTGTCCGTTTGATTGGACGGTTGTCTGAATCCAATTAACATTCATCGCCATTGTTAAGAACAGATCATACCTTTGGTATTTCAGGTCGGCCAATAAAATGGGTTCAATCTGTGGCATAGGGTGTAGAGGGGTGGGGGTATATTAGAACATCGCACTCTCAAGCCAGGTTCGAATCATCTTGCTGTAGTTTCGAAATTTGAGCAATTTCGTGCACTCCATAGTGTTGGGTGGGTTGGGGTGGGGTGGAGAGTGGTGGGGGTATATCTGTAGAAATATCACAAATGCGTGTTGTACCTTAACTGTAGTGATGCATGACTGTGTTACTTTCAGTTCTCCAACGTCCTTCTGGTGGGTGCACTAAAGAACTCTAAGTACACATTGACGGCGTCGCTGAGCCTGGATGGCATGCAGGTAGGAACATTGACATCTAGTTCAAGTTGGGTACAAGATGTCGAACTGATGTGACACATTTGGCAATGTTCTAAGGGATAAAATACCTACCACATGTTGAATATTTGATCCTTCGTTGATTGTAGCTTATATTTATACTTATGTAACTATAAATTCCTTGTGTACTTCTTTTTCTGCACCCCTGTGAATTACCAGTCTTACCACTAGATGACGCGTCTGTAGTAAATCAGTGGTTGCAGACCATATCGTAAGAAACATTGGAAAGGTGTGAAGATCATTGTACGGAGTGAAATTTTATATCAGACTTTCCAACCAGCCTCTAGTGGTGTTACTTTAAGCAGTCACCAGCAGGGCTTTCGTCAATCCTTCCACACAAACACAGCACATACGCACAGAGCGCCATCTAGTGGGGCTTTTGGAAGCAATCACAAACAGAGCTCTTCCATACAATGTTTCTAACTGAATGCATTTTTGTCACGCATTCACTTTATCTGCCAGGATGTTTGGTATATAAATTGTAATACTTGGTGATATCCCACAAATGTGTGTTGTGTGTGCAAAACACTGTGTATGTATGAGTGCGTACATACGTCTATGCGTGCGTCCATACATGTACGCACTCAGCCACGCATGCACACACACACAAACACGCGCGCAAACACGCGCGCACACACACACGCAATATATGTGAAGCATTGTTTGTTTATTTATAATTGATATCACAATTTATCCATTTCTGTCTACATACATCTAATCATTTTGCATAGATAGGGTTAACCATAAATCATAGCTATCTTCATTTTTAGATAAGAGGAAAATACACACGGACAATGTTTGAAGTAAAGAGCAAAGATAAAGTAATTGAACTACTCACCAGCAGCCCAGAGGAGACTAAGACGTGGCTGAAAGTGAGTTCATTCATTCATACAACAATTAATTGATTTGTATTTTATTTGAATATGTTTGCAGTTGATCTAATTAAACATATTTCTGTTATAAATGTATTAACAAAACATATTATAATAATAAGTTCGTGGCAGTCGTGACAGCGAGATTGCATAAGCAGCTGTCTCTTAAGTCTACTTACATAGCTTCTTTGACTGTTCTATGTAGTATCCTTCGTCTTAGGCCACATGTCAGTGCATCGCAGGTCATTGTAGAGTGTGCCCAGGAGGCCTGTTATGGGCCATTCGCAGGTCACTGTAAAGTGTGTCCGAGAGGCCTGTTATGGGCCAGTCGCAGGTCATTGTAGAGTGTGCCCGGGAGGCCTGTTATGGGCCAGTCGCAGGTCATTGTTGAGTGTGCCCGGGAGGCCTGTTATGGGCCAGTCGCAGGTCATTGTAGAGTGTGCCCGGGAGGCCTGTTATGGGCCAGTCGCAGGTCATTGTAGAGTGTGCCCGGGAGGCCTGTTATGAGCCAGTCGCAGGTCATTGTAGAGTGTGCCCGGGAGGCCTGTTATGGGCCAGTCGCAGGTCATTGTAGAGTGTGCCCAGGAGGCCTGTTATTGGCCAGTCTCAGGTCATTGTAGAGTGTGCCCGGGAGTCTTGTTATGGGCCAGTCGCAGGTCATTGTAAAGTGTGCCCGGGAAGCCTGTTATGGGCCAGTCGCAGGTCATTGTAGAGTGTGCCCGGGAGGCCTGTTATGGGCCAGTCGCAGGTCATTGTAGAGTGTGCCCGGGAGGCCTGTTATGGGCCAGTCGCAGGTCATTGTAGAGTGTGCCCGGGAGGCCTGTTATGGGCCAGTCGCAGGTCATTGTAAAGTGTGCCCGGGAGGCCTGTTATGGGCCAGTCGCAGGTCATTGTAAAGTGTGCCCGGGAAGCCTGTTATGGGCCAGTCGCAGGTCATTGTAGAGTGTGCCCGGGAAGCCTGTTATAGGCCAGTTGCAGGTCATTGTAAAGTGTGCCCGGGAGGCCTGTTATGGGCCAGTCGCAGGTCATTGTAGAGTGTGCTCGGGAGGCCTGTTATGGGCCAGTCGCAGATCATTGTAGAGTGTGCCCGGGAGGCCTGTTATGGGCCAGTCGCAGGTCATTGTAAAGTGTGCCCGGGAGGCCTGTTATGAGCCAGTCGCAGGTCATTGTAAAGTGTGCCCGGGAGGCCTGTTATAGGCCAGTTGCAGGTCATTGTAAAGTGTGCCCGGGAGGCCTGTTATGGGCCAGTCGCAGGTCATTGTAGAGTGTGCCCGGGAGGCCTGTTATGGGCCAGTCGCAGGTCATTGTAAAGTGTGCCCGGGAGGCCTGTTATGGGCGTCGCGGTAATCCCAGTGGTGGGTCCGTCATGAACTATTCAGACATGGCTACATTTTGCGGGCGCCTCGGCATGTATACGTAGGATGTGACTGATGAAGTGCCATCGCATGTCCGTGACACATATGCTATGGTCGGAGAGTGATAGTCTTTTTGACCACCGTCTTGGTTATAGTAGCTACCCAGTCCCACGTCGTCTGTTAAAAAGACTTATCCAGTTGAGCGACATTACCGGAGATTGGGTCTCAATATGCTTTAAACGCATTGTCCGGACTGCTTAGATGATGAACGGTTTTGTCCAGTTTTGATTTTCTACGGGCACCGACAGTTTCTAATTTCCTATTTAGCTTGAATCGAACGACAAGAATCCTGTAATCGCTGTTAGTCTGGCCTCCGTTGTACAATTGAGCGTCTGTGAACAGTCGCTGGTTGATCTGGATATGCCTGGATGTAGATCGGGATGACTTTGCTGGAGGTCTTGTCTTTTTGGTGGCCGGTCCAAGTGGTTTGTGTCCGTTGGTAGAAATGTACAGTGCCAGTGCATTGCTGTTTTAATTAAATGTTTCTATATCATTTGTTAAGGTGTACATATGAATCAATGAGCAGCAAAAGTAGTATAAAAATTAGACCTTCAGCTTAAAAATTATAGCTATGTACCCCAAGAGAGGTAAATGTTCAACAGCTATGTATATTCTTGTTGAAATTTATGGCATAGATGCTAAGCGATATTTCAATTTTATTGCTAAGACATCAGGACTGACATTGTTTTGTGGTAGTTATATGTGTTTCTGATTTTAACCACTGTTGCCCCTTATCATTAAAAATTAAATATATTATTATTGTTATTATTAAACAGAACGTGTATGTATCTTTCCCAATTGTTATTATATGCTGTATTTTTATCAATTCCAGGTAATCGAAACTGCGATAGCCAAACAATAGGGTTGCGTTTCTGAGAATGTGTGTTAAACGGTGAGATATTAGTTTCTGATAGATGTTTTATATCAAAACCTGTCAGACACTGTCTGAAACTGTCAGAAATTATCAGTATCAAATACCTCTTATGGAAAGTATGATATTGCCTATCCTTAGAACAACAAGCTCGTGGGCAATATTATATACAGTTAACCTTGTCAACATTTCAGTGATTTGTTGTCTAAAATATGAAATAATAACCTTTCTGACGGTTTCTAACAGTGTCTAATACCTTAGACATCAGAAAGGCATTTGTTTTCCGGGATGGTAAGAATGTTACTGTCCTATCATATACCTGCCAACCCTCCCATTAAGACAAGAAACAGTGTCCCTTGGTGCCATCCGAGAAGTGTAAAGTGTACTGGTCATGTTGTGTAATTTACGTTGCCCTGTATACAACTGTTCGTGTAATCATAGGAAGTAGATAAACCATGTAATATCACAATTTAAGTCAATATTTATATTTTATGTACCTCCTCAATTCGATTGTTACGCTAGTCTCATTTCAAATTAATTTTGTGAAAAATCAAACCTACGTAGTACCCACTGCAACGGGCTAGCTCGTTTGTGCAAATTTTTTATGTAGTTTTTTTTGTGAAATCATCAGACAAACTATTAAATTACTTAATGTTTGTTCAAGCATTAATTGAAGTGAACACGGAAACACTGAACTCATACTATTATATATTTTTTTATTTGACAGCGAATGTTAATTATTTTTGTTCAAATCATCGAAAGAATTGACTCTACTCGTTAGATCTGGTAAGGCTCAAAATATTGGATATCCAAAATGGTAAGCACTTTGCGGATCAACCTCCATCCTCTTCAGCGGTTCCATCTTCACTTCTATTAATGTTTGACCAAGCATTAAGTAATTTAATAGTCTGATCATTTCGCAAAGACTACATACAAAAGTTGCACAAATGAGCTAGCATATTGCAGCGGATACTAGGTAGGTTTGTCTTTTCGCAAAATTATTTTTTTAAATGAGACTAGCGAAAAAAATCGAATTGAGGAAGAGCCTTTAATATTGTTGTGTCCGGTTTACTGGTGGGTGTCGTTGTTATTCTATTATACTGTTACGTTGTCATGAAGACAATTACTATTTAGTTACACATTATTCTATTATACTTTTATGTTATTATGAACACAATTACTATTTAGTTACAGTTTATTCTATTACACTGTTATGTTGTTATGAAGACAATTAATATTTGGTTACACATTATTCTGTTATACTTTTATGTTGTTATGAAGACAACTACTATTTGGTTACACATTATTCTATTATATTTTTATGTTGTTATGAAGACAATTACTATTTGGTTGCACATTATTCTATTATACTGTTATGTTGTTATGAAGACACGCTGTTCAATGTATATACAACTTTGCACTAATGATCACATTGACATGTAAATATGTGTTTCTCAGGAATCTTTATATTGTACATACAATACACAAATAAAGTATATAGTTTGCTTGGTGGGGCGGACACATGTCCAGGTGACCGGGTGGAGGAATGGCGCCACCTCTCTGTGTTATGTGTTAATAGGTAGTAGGTTTAGTCGATGACATGTTTGGTGGATATCTGTTTAAATATAGGTTGTGTATTACCATACTTTAAGTATGGTATTTTTCATATCTATAATGTGGTCTTTCTAGAATGTACTGGCTAAGCGAAATGGGGCAGTGTCTTAAGACCTCAATTAATCGGCCCACATTTGTTTGTGTATATCCTTTGTTTCCACCAATCCCAACCAGGATATATGGTTGGTAATAAATGTCAGAAAATAAATTCTTGCCATATTCACACTATCTGGTGTTGTGTTGTTGCCTTACGTAAAACGTATTGTCCTAATCGCAACGATCGCCGGAGAGTCATCCGAATCCGTTACGTACATGTGTAGCATTTTGCGAGTATGCAATGCACTCGAAACAGTTTTAACCTTTGGTCGTATTGACACAAACCCCACAAAATAAAACTATGAGAGGCTACCCTGAATAACCAGTAGCGTTTCTGGTACATAATAGAGTCAACAGAAGTACGACAACGACAAGAACGTAAATATTTAACGAATTATTGTGTCAGCAAAGAATGCATCGTACCGACAATAACGCTTACTGATACAGGAGGAACAACACTAGCACCAGAGCACACAAATCGGCTGATCTGACGTCTGAATGAATACGCGATTGTTTCCAGACTTACGTAGCGACCTCGCTGCAGACTTGTTGACTAGAGAGTAGAGTCGTAGGGGCTGATTCGAGTCGCCCATTTCCATGACTTGCGACTTGATTTGGGATTCTGAGAGATGCGACTTGACTTGGAGATCGTTGGCTTGCCAGTTTGTGACTGGCCAATAAGCTAAATAGCTCGAAACGTAGGCAAAACGAGACTAGGTAATCGTTTACTTAACTGGCCTAAATTATTACGGCTTTATGCCGACAGTTTTTACAGCATTTTTGTACCTGTATGCGTTCCTTACTTCATTCCGCATATGTTCCAGTAAAAAAGTTCATATATTCTTTTAAAATATTGTGTTTTAGGCCACTTTTAATCAGTTTTACACACCAAAACAGCGGAACCGATTGCATGATAAACATGGCGCGTGTGCGATTTGCGCATTAGTCATGCCTCGGTGCCATCAGAACCGCGAAGGCGGTGTTTGTGTGTACTGGGCATACAATTACGCAACGTAAAAAATGAAGACAAACAAAATTAAGAAAATAGGCTCCAAAAATGTTTCAAACGAAGAAATTCTTTAAAAAAAATTAAAACATTCTCCACAGTTTTCATATTAAACGCAACATTTGTAGAGCACATACAGTCACTTCTAACGTAATATTTCATATTTTATTTAATGAAATATTTTATGTACTCTCTTTACATTAACATGTTCATTTAAATAATTTACAAATAATAATTAAATTATATGCATATTCATATTTTTTGGGAAACACCAAATACATGTTTAGTTTTTTTAATAATTATAAACTGGTGAGTAACCAAACCACATATGTATTGCTTTTCATGTATATGCTGTGTCTATGTGCAGTTGTAGTATCACCGGATTTGTCTGAATACACATTTCTTGATCAAATGACTGATAACACATTCACAGCTCACATCCAGCGGATACACAATCCTGTGCATTCAATGTGTATTCGGCGGTTATGCGCCCGTCACAGCAGTTCGTGCAAATGCTACACAATTTCTTTTGTGCAACTGCCTCGGACCGAGGCCCTCGGTGCGCGGAAGAAAGCCACACGATGTAAATACTTACTAAATAGTGTTATTATTTAGGCTTGGACAAGGATTTCCTACAGCAATTTACCTTATTTCTGCATGTGCCTACATAGGGGTATATATACGAAGCGTTAATCGGAACAACAATAACAGGGAAATTGTATAAAGTCTGTGCCGGATTAGCCATGGTACAGGTGGTGTACTCGTACTCAGCACTCACCGCCCCACAATAAAGATGTGTAACTAATTTTTTACAATGCAAATAAAGGTTATTACATATACCGCATGTTGTATTTTTGTGTAGTTATGTGAGGAGGTTTTTAGTCCTAGTTTCCCCTTAGGTGGGGGCATTATATCCGGAGTAAGTGTGTCTGTATACCTACATTACCATCTCCGGACAAAAGAAATGTATGTTTTGATGTGATGTGATGTTCCAGACCAGGGGTAGGCTTACTGTCTTTAACATCTGTATCAATAAACCCGCCAAGCAGCAGTATGAGTTACACCAGCAGACAGCTTTAAAACACCATTGTTACTTTGCGACCTTTTCATTTAAATAAATATAAGAAACTTACAATAGTTGGTTCATGGACTTCTTAACATATAACTGGCCATTGATGGTAATGATAATGAAACTGACAATGATGGCTTGAAATGATAATGAAAAAGTTATGTAGTCCAATAATGATAATAATACATTTCTGTTTTTACGTAATTGTTGTGGCACGGATACTGAATACTCTATGACGACTCCATCCCTTTAAGAAAGCTAAATAACTGTCACCTGTTGTGTTTTATTTATTACACGTGAAAATCACACTAGCAGTTACAATAGTGTAGCACGTCGATTAATTAATTATTAATAATGTTAATTAATGTTATATATTTTGTCGAATGTGTGTATGCGCAATGAAAGGATGCTTTTAATTCACATGTATTATGAGAAAGTAATTAATGTTATTTAATATGAAAAATAAAAATTGTTTCTGAGCTATATCACATGTATTATGAGAAAGTAATTAATGTTATTTAATATGAACAATAAAAATTGTTTCTGAGCTATATCTTCTTCTTCCCATTAATCACTGGCAAGGCGGTACTACATCACGATTTCTCCGCAGGATATTGCTGCGAAAACGGACAACACAGAATCCCTCCCTCCCACCCACCCTCCCTCCCTCCCTCCCTCCCTCCCTCCCTCCCTCCCTATCAGAATGAAACCAGACATGCAATATGAGCATAAATTAAAAACAACCTTTATTCACCAAACGACAGATCATTTAACCCTACATTCTTTTAAATTTAATTATATTAACAATACCCCTCCCCATCAGAAGGAAACCAGACATGCAATATCAGCATAATTTAAAAAAAAAACCTTTGTTCACCAAACGACAGATAATTTAACCCCTGCATTCTTTTAAATTTAATTATATTAACAATGACATGCAATGAGATGTCCCCTTGTAGTTGCGCATGCGCATAACATCTAATATCGACCACATAATTTTCATACAAATAATATTTGCAACATAAAATATTTCATTAAATAAAATATGAAATATTACGTTAGAAGTGACTGTATGTGCTCTACAAATGTTGCGTTTAATATGAAAACTGTGGAGAATGTTTTATTTTTTTTAAAGAATTTCTTCGTTTGAAATATTTTTGGAGCCAATTTTCTTAATTTTTTTCTCTTAATTTTGTTTACGTTGCGTAATTGTATGCCCAGTACACACAAACATCGCCTTCGCGGTTCTGATGGCACCGAGGCGCACGCGCCATGTTTATCATGCAATCGGTTCCGCTGTTTTGATGTGTAAAACTGATTAAAAGTGGCCTAAAACACAATATTTTTAAAGAATATATGAACTTTTTTACTGGAACATATGCGGAATGATGTAAGGAACGCATTCAGGTACAAAAATGCTGTAAAAACCGTCGGCATAAAGCCGTAATAATAATAGTTAAGTAAACGATTACCCGAGACTATGTTGTTGTGAAAAGCCGCTCCGAGTACAATCGATATTAAGTGCTTATTATTATTATTGGCTAATGTTGTGGCAGCATCCGCGTAAATGTCCCGCTAAGACGTCCTACCGAAGACAAACTACAACAATCATGGCGATTGGTGAACCCTGGTGATTTGGGGCTTGACTTCGAATGTAGAGAAATGAATCGTACCAGAGCATGATTTACTTCCGCATCGCCCTCAGCCGTCTCAACGTATAATGAGACGAACATAATACCAAACATCATCTACATAGATGAGACTAAACAGAGAAGACGCAGAGAAAATATCGACAGGAAGAATATTCACTAGAAGCAACTCGAAAACATGAAACATTTCATAAAAGAACCATATCCAGATATAATTGCAGTAGACTGTAAGGGGAACAGTTCGTTGCTACGGAGTCGGGCTGGCGAACACATGGGATAAATGAAGCCACCTGGATCCGTAAGGCGAACGATAGCATGAACAGGAACGAAGACTAGTACCGTCCCCCCACATCTACGACGACCCCCCGAGGACCAATCCAAATTGAGGTCCCTGTCGGAGGCCAATCAGTAACAAAACCTTTTCACGGCTACTACTGTGAGGCCATCTGGCGGTAGTTAATTTGATAAAGGCAGCTGGATAACTGACTGTTATAAATGATTAAAATATCGAATGATGAACTGTGTTCTATCTAATATCACCCACGACATCCCAACTTGCTCGTGGAAATTATTTATTTAGTTTTTATTAAATCGCCAGACAAAGTATGACATGAATCATACAGCTGTAGGAATTCGACGAAAAAGAGTCGAAGTGGCACGATTTAGCCCGCCTCATTATACTATAATACGTAGGCTGTTAACACTTTCGCAAGTTACCCGATTTAACGATTAAAAACCAATTCGATGACTTTAACAAAGGTGCGCTGTCTTTTATTAAACCGACTGCATATATTACTTAAACTATTCACACACTACAGATTTGAAAATCAACTAACTTGATTGGGAAAGTGATGTTTTGTTCTACTTGTGAATGACGCAGCAGTAATTTTATCTAGGAAGCGGTCCAAGTTCTGTTCAACATTTAAGTACCTCAACTTTCTTTCACTGTCCCGTGTCAACATGTGTGTGCGTGTGCATGTGCGTGCCCGTGCGAGTGTGGTTGTGCGTGCGCGTGCGTGCATGCGTGCGTGCGTGTATATAGTATATGTATGTAGACGAGGCAAAACATAGTAACGATTGACAACATCAAGGAATGTTATCGTTAATTAAATATATTGTCCAGAGGCTTCCTGGGGCGCCTTGCCCTACCTCTAGGTGCAAGAAGCCCCCTCCTATAGGACAAGAAGCCCCTTTCTATAGGACAAGAAGCCCCCTGAGGTGTTTGCCACATAACAGAAATAGTATTTCTCCATTGTCTGAAATACGAATACTGAAATGAAACGAACTATTGCTATATGTAAAAAAACTGTTAGGGTAAATAAAACAACGCACTCCTGGCGTGTAGTCATTGCACAACTGAAACTGTACCTACACCTCCAGATGTCTACAGTTCACGAAGGGCTCGCCGCATAGTTCCTCTTCGTTGCTGGTGCTGACGCGTCTTCTCTTTTGTGTCTTCACTGCATCTTTAGTTCCGTTCTGCGTCCCTCGTCTAACCGACCGTGACTTCCTCTTTAGCTTCCCCTTCTCGTTTGCTGACTCAGGATCAAAGTGTTCAACTTGTGTGTGATGAATTGTCAATTTATTAGGAGCCAACAAGAACTTAAATGGATGTAGTTTTTACGATGCGATACCTTTATAACCGAAGATAACGCGTATTGCGTAATGTGCACTTATTAAATAAGAAAAATAGTGTGCTCCGAATTATCACATACCATCTATACGAAATGATAGATCGTACATTTGAAGCCACGTAGCTTTTATTAAAGTAAAACATTTCCCACTTCCCATTCACGACTATAAATTTATCAAATCGTGTGGAAGCAAGACGCCCCCTGGGACGATTCTATATACGATGTGCAGTGTGGACAAATATTTCACCATCACCATTTACTTTTACATAAAAAGCAGTTTCCACGCAATTGCCGGTGAAAAGTCGTCAGTCCTGCGTAGATACTAGTGCGGTGCTTGGACCCAAAGCCCGGTCCGGCCTACAGCCCGCGGATCGGGCCGGGCCTGGGCCTACATATTGCGGTCCTGGGCCTAGTGTGAGCTGGCCGGACCGGGCCAGGGCTGGGCCTGGAAAATATAATAATAAATATAAAATATAATATAAAAATATTAATACAAAACCCAGATTTTTTATTTTAGTATTAATAAAAACTTATTATAAATTGTATTTCCGGTTATTGAGTGTTTAAAATGATTTCTTTAGAATTACATAGTTGCAAATTGAGACCTTGCATGGAATTATGAATGACACCAGTGCTTTACATATTGGAATGTAGTTTAACGTGTTTTCAACAATGGGACTTCCAATGGTATAATTTTAATAATGTGCATTCTTTTAGTAGAGACATTTCATATAATAGCAATGCATAGTATTGCATACACAGCACACACATTACACAGTACATATTACTACTACATAGTACATACAGCATACAGATGTTACATATGCATATTTTTTGCATGAATGTAGCCTTTTGCATATATCTAATGGGTATACGTTAAGTATTCAGATAGATTGGGAATGAAACACTTATAGCAGGGCCCATGGTAGAAGCGTGCTCGTCGCGGGTCCTGCCAGTTATCGTCTGATATCTGCAATTCTACTACTACCTTCTCACAAAACATCCACGATGCCCAGAAATTGCGCCACTAGCCAGAGTCACATTCAAGGGTCCTTTTCAGGGCCGGCTCTGGCCACCAGTCAGAGTTATACAAAAGGGTCCTTTCCATGACCAGCTCTGACTATTATGTCCTTCAACATTGAAGGGCTCTCAGCAGCCAAGCAACAACTTGTCGCTGACCTGAGCAAAAAACACGAGTGTGCTGTTCTATGCATACAGGAGACACATCGTGGGCCAGATGACATCCGGCCTAACATTCCAGGAATGGAGTTAGCCATTGAGAGGCCCAACGCACAATATGGCAGTGCCATATTTGTCATGTCAGGCACCATCGTCAATGCCACATCACTAACGGACGCCAACAACATCGAGATTTTGAGAGTAGATCTCATCGGTATCTCCGTGACGTCAGTCTACAAACCACCCGGCGAACTGTTCTCATTTGATCAACCACCGAATGTGGTAGGAAACCAACCACAGGTGATCATCTGAGATTTTAACAGCCACAGTTCGCTGTGGGGCTATGCCACAACAAACACTGACGGCGAACTGGTAGAAGACTGGGCTGAGATCTACGCTGTAAGCCTGATCCACAACCCAAAACTTCCCAGTTCCTTCAATAGCGGCCGATGGCGACGAGGGTACAACCCAGACCTCATCTTTGCCAGCAACCGAATCGCCGGTTGCTGTAACAAGTTTGTGATGAATCCAGTACCTCGCTCCCAACACCGACCCATTGGAGTGCAAGTGAATGCAGCTGTCACTGTACAAACTGTACCATTCCGGCGACGTTTCAACCTCAAAAAGGCAAACTGGGAACAGTTTGCGCAGCAGCTGGATGTAGCAGTGGAAAACATCCCCGCCACAGCCGAAAGCTACGACCAGTTTGTAAAAGTCTTACGAAAGGTTGCTAGAAAGAACATCCCCCGTGGGTGTAGGAGGAACTACGTCCCAGGTCTGACAACTGAGACCACCGAACTGTACAAACAATACACAGAGAAATATGAATCAGATCCCTTCGCAGAGAACACCATCACACTGGGGGAGGAGCTGATAAACTCCATCTCAGAGGAGCGCAGTAAATCATGGCAGACTCTGATCGAATCAACGGACATGACACATAATAGCAAGAAGGCTTGGTCAACAATACGCAAACTCTGCAACGACCCACGCAAGTCAAAACAGCACTACAACACCACTGCGAACCAAGTCGCACACCAACTCCTAACCAACGGAAGAGTACCGAATAGACAGCCGAAGGTACGTATCAACCGACAGCGGTACCCAGACGACCCGCGTTTCACGAGAGCTTTCACGGCAGATGAGCTCGACGTCGGTATTACTGCATTGAAGAAAGGCAAAGCACCCGGCCTGGACGACATCCAAACAGAG
Source organism: Lamellibrachia satsuma (assembly GCA_033239005.1). Taxonomy (NCBI): domain Eukaryota; kingdom Metazoa; phylum Annelida; class Polychaeta; order Sabellida; family Siboglinidae; genus Lamellibrachia; species Lamellibrachia satsuma. The sequence continues at coordinate 2,557,471 of BSQZ01000053.1, forward strand.
CTGATCAAACAGCTAGGACCAAAGGCACGGGACTGGCTACTACGTTTTTTTAACAGCTGCACCGCGAGTAAGAAAATCCCAAAGCTCTGGCGACAGGCTAAGGTAGTGGCAATACTAAAGCCCGGGAAGGATCCATCTGAGGCGAAGAGTTTCTGACCGATTTCCCTGCTCTGCCACACATACAAGCTGTTTGAGCGGCTCATACTGAATAGACTAGCGGCACATGTTGATGAGAAACTCATCCCGGAACAAGCCGGTTTCCGCCCTGGAAAATCGTGTACGAGCCAGCTACTCAACTTGACAGAGCATATAGAAGATGGTTACGAGAAATGCCTGATCACCGGTGCTGTCTTTGTAGACCTGTCTGCTGCGTACGACACGGTCAACCACAGACGCCTCCTCAGCAAAGTGCTGGAGATGACTGGCGATCTCCATCTGACCGACCTGATACGCACAATGCTCGAAAGCCGACGTTTCTTCGTGGTGCTGAATGGTAAAAAGAGCCGTTGGCGACGACAGAAAAACGGACTACCACAGGGAAGTGTACTGGCACCGATGTTATTCAACATCTACACCAACGATCAGCCCGTGCACACTGATACACAGAGTTTCATATATGCGGACGACTTATGCATTGCATCGCAAGAAAAAGATTTCAATAACATCGAAGTAAATCTGACGTCTGCACTAAGCATCTTGTCCACATACTACGACCTCAACCAACTGCGCGCAAACCCATCTAAGACGCAGGTGTGTGCTTTCCACCTGAGGAACAGAGACGCTAAGCGAGAATTAAACGTTGTTTGGAATGGGACCCGTCTTAACAACACATCAACACCAGTGTACCTCGGCGTTCATCTCGATAGAACTCTCTCCTTTAAGACACACATACAAAAAACCAAGATGAAAGTAAACGCAAGAAACAACATCATGCGCAAACTTGCCAACTCGAAGTGGGGGTGCAGAGCATCAACTTTAAGATCTAGTTGTCTCGCTCTCTGCTACTCAGCTGCCGAGTATGCCTGTCCGGTATGGGAAAGGTCCACACACGCAAGCAAGTTGAACCCTGCTCTACATGACTGCTGCCGAATCATCTCAGGCTGCCTCAAACCGGCGAACGTCGACAGCGTACACTTGCTGGCCGGCATAGCTCCCCCTCAAATCAGGAGAACTGTTGCCAGCCGCATGGAACGATCACGATTAACGACAGATACCAGACACCAACTGTTCAACCATATGCCAGCTGCTAGCCGACTGAAGTCGCGGAAGAGCTTCATGCACACAGTGACACCGCTCGACTCGTCTCCTAGTATCACTAGAATACAGATGTGGAACAGCAAAATAGCTGATATACCAGCCTCCAATAAAATGGGATTAGAGGCGGCTGAATCCCTGCCAGCGGGGTCTGACCAAGCATGGCTCTGTTGGCGTTCTCTGAACCGCCTACGCACCGGCGTTGGCCGTGTTAAAAGTACGATGAGGAGGTGGGGATACATTGATGACACCCAGTCTTTGAACTGCAACTGTGGGGAACTGCAGACGATGGCCCACCTCCTCTGCTGTCGACTACTGGATGAGGCCTGCACCGCAGAAGACCTAGTCACTGTCACTGAGCGAGCAAAGGCGTGCGCCGGCAAGTGGCAACACATTGTGTGAAGGACACGAAAGAAGAAAAGAAGAAGCAGAAACTGACAATTAATTGTATGGCAGACCGAAATAGCTCAGTAATGTGAAATACAATCTTCCTCAGCAAGTCCGACTGTACGTTCCCGTGGCGATCCGAGTATCACGACAAGTGGGCGGAGGGAAGGATAACCCTGACAAAGCACACTGAAATGACCAATCACCCATCCAGGGGTACAACTGATTACGGAAACCGAAGCAATAAACTATCTATCATAACTCCTCCTCGGAGAGTAACTTGGCGCTAGCTGATGAAAGCCTTCGGGAAGTCAGACCACCAACGATTGGAGACACAACGAAACACAAGGATAATGGAATTTTCGGACCATGTACCAAATTTGGAAGGCGGTTCACAAAATGGAGGGGCTCAGAGAGATCATATAAAACGGTGCCGGACATCCTGTGCTTGCTACAGGAGAACAATTATATTTCGCTTTTCTCGCTGTCAGTCGATGTTGCGACTACGACTGTTCGCTTGGTTAGCTTTGCAGGAGTCCTCTCCGGGTAGGTGTATCTTGCGCAAATGTGTACCTCTGCTTTGAGTGTTTTCTTTAAAATTCGCTACAGTACACCTTTGTTTTTCTGATTCTAGCACCTTCCGACAATCCAAGTGGAATTCTAACCACCATCCTCCCGAGTGAACTGGAACGCGGGCGGCAAAAAGTGGCAACTCGTCGTTATTTCATACCCCCCTCCCCCGTACTACAGATTCCGAATGAAAACTGGATGATCGAAATCGATCAACGCGAGCGCTAGCTCGATGCAGCATCCACACAACGACGCACTGTTCCATCCCTCGCAGACCAGAGCCCTCTGTCGAGTGTTTGCGGACAACATTGTGTAGCTTATATACTGCTTCGTTGTCACGTCTATCCAACGGGAACGTTTGTCAATATATATTCGACACCCGTCTAGTCGCTAACGACTTTTGCGTGTTTGACTGGCTTCAACATATTCAAGAGGCTTACGTCAAGAAAGTGTGCACTCGCAGCATCCATACGTGTTTGTTCCTTAATTATAAAAAGGATTGAACTTTGTATTTTGAAACGACCCCGTATATATTGAGACGACCCCTTATTTTTTAAAGATGACCCCTTATTTATATAGTTGAGACTACCCCTTTTATTTTTTGAGACGATCCCTTATATTTTATTTTACGACCCCTTATTATTGAAACGACCCCTTATCCCTAAACTGCACCACAGGTCTGATAAGCTGCACATGGCTAAGGGATCGTCTGAACATTTCCATGAATAAGACCATCCCTTCTATATTTTAACACAGTCATACGATCCCTTATGCGCTCCACCACCACCACAAAAGGGCGTCGAAACACACATCTATACTACTGACCTACATATATGCCAGTGAGCTGACTGGTCAGGTGACGTTAATCTAATGGTCATGCATCAGCGAATAACAAAACATGTCAACAGACGAAAGCCACACGTACGTGAGTTGACGCACACGCGATTGGAGACACTTCAGGTATGTCACAACTCGATGTAGTTTCCTTGTTTTTACAGATAAATATACTAGTTGTATAACTGTATATGTTTGTGCTATTGTTGGTGTCATTACGTGTGTAGGGTTCGTCGAAATAACCCACAAATAATGGTAGTTATCAACAAAATATCATTGTCAGTTGAATAGTGGCACCACTGCGGGACGTTGAGTTCCGTCGAGCTGTGGGGCTGTGACTATCGGGCAGTTGTTGTACCCTGAATCACTGTACAATTTCAAAACCAGAATCAGCTACAAGTACATAATTTTTCCTATAATCAGTTACAAATGCAATTATATAATTGGACCCAACTATATTAGGAAATCGTTTAGCATAACCACATAAGTGCTATGTTTCCTTATTGTACTGTACAGGAAATGAGTCACGCAACCATGGACAATTTGTTATACCCGGTTTTAGATTCAATGTTTACCCACACTCTGGCTTATGTAGTTCTATAATCATAGCTTTGTTACGTTAACTATACACGTGAGGCAATGTCTATAGGCCTATGTAGGCCAGTATGTCATTTTAGTATATCATAACTGATAACGGTGTAACTGCCATGCACGGCTCATGGCAGTGAGCAGTCAAGTAGGTCACAACATGACTGTCATGTTCTGCTTCTGTTATTAGTTGCATATATTTGTAAAGAGCCAATTTTATCATTTGTACTCTGTGTGTGTGTGTGTGTGTGTGTGTGTGTGTGCGTGCGTGCGTGTGTGTGCGTGTGTGTGTGTGCGTGTGTGTGAGTGGGTGTGTGTGTGCGCGTGTGTGTGAGTGTGTGTGCGTGTGCGTGCGTGCGTGCGTGCGTGCGTGCGTGCGTGCGTGCGTGCGTGCGTGCGTGCGCGCGCGCGCCAATACTTGGACCCCATAAGCACACCTGATATGTGGATACGGTTACCCATAGATGCATCCTACATAACTATACGTTTAATTGGTGATACTTCATAGTGCCAAATATAGAAACGACATTAATTCACACTTATTAAGCCTATGATAACGTAGACCTACTTCAGTTTAATGTATCAACGGGATACTTAATGATTTAGTATGAAACACTGCACAAAGAACAACTTAGTGAAAATTATGTATGGGTTTGCCCGGTTTTGGTAATTTGGTGGTTGAGTGGTTTACCCGTTGAATATATATATATATATATATATATATATATATATATATATATATATATATATATATATATATATATATATATATATATATATATATATATATATATATATATATATACCGAGAAAATCCTCAGCTACAACATTATGATCAAATCAGAAACAAAACTCAAAACAAATATCTACACTTAATATATAAATATTGTGTGAGCAAATCTCTTTCCAACAAAGTCATTTATAATTTTTTTTAAACTCATTCATATTGTAAGTTAGCAATACTGTACATAATTAAATGCATATATTAATGTTCGTCAGATGTAATAAGTAAAGTAATTCCATCAATGTATAATTTCTGTCGTGAAAGTAATAAGTACACACCTACATGTGATTTTAAACAATAACAATTAGCGTATTTTATTCCAATCATGATTAAATGTTCATACTTATAAAAGGCAGCCACACATGAATATAATCTGCAATTTTCCCAATACTTAATTTTATGGTTAATTAAATTAAAGTTAATTTAATTTAATTGAAGAATATACGAGGTTAATTTAATTTAATTTAATTGACCTAATAAATGCACGAGGTTAATTTAATTTAATTTAATTGACCTAATAAATGCACGAGGTTTATTTAATTAAATTTAATTGACCTAATAAATGCACGAGGTTAACTACACATAACTGGATAATTTCCGAGATAATTGGAATTTAATTAATACACTTTTCAAGTTACAAGTTAATTGCTCTATGCCAGCTATAGACAGTGGCGGACATATGTAAATGATCAGTCTTCGCGCAGTAATTGCAGCGTGGCTTAATGCTTCCCAAAGAAGTCGAGTTGGTGTTGAAATACTAGGGGGTTAAACGTAATGCGCTTTGACCAGTCCTACAGACAAATGTCGATGTACCCTTGTAGCATACGGGTGTAACTGCTTCTACACGTCGAGAACAGACGTGTCCTGTTTACGAGTCGCCAACTCGGGCTTCCTTTTAACTTCTGAGTTCTCGACTGGTAAATAGGACTTGAACATGAGGTCGAGAAATCTATTTACATGTCGTGAACTGGCAGTCACGGTCGGCTAAACACGAGCGCATTCGAACGCAACGCGAGTACGGTCTTTGTTCCGGGTAATTTGGGTAAACGCAGCACGGGGATTTCCCAGGGAAAAGCCCACATATTTCGGTGACGTGGTTTAATTAAATAACTTCTACGTGTAGACGATACAATGCTATAACAGGAAGTAATATATATATATATATATATATATATATATATATATATATATATATATATATATATATATATATATATATATATATATTGACTTTCTCTGTTTCAGTTTAAACATATTCACGCTGATGGCATTTATACAATCGGTACATAATTTGGACGATAAAATAATTTTATAAATCATGTGCCGATTGTGTAAATGCCATCAGCGTGAATATGTTTAAAACTGAAACAGAAGAAGTCAATGGCTTCCATGTCCACTTGTCGTCTGCGGTTAAAAAAAATTTTTTAATCTTGTTAAATACAATACAATACAATACAATACATACGTGCACTAGTTTTACCGCCAGTTATTTCTTTAATATCGCTTGCTGTGTTTGACAAGAACTTATACATATTTGTTTTTAAACATTTTCTTTATCAATTGACATTTGTTTAGATTTCAGATAAAACTAGGTGATTTAGGGATGATCTAGAGGATCATCTTCCTCTTTCTTCCATCATGCTTTTGATCGCAAAGAATGGAGCAAACCAAAGCAAATAGCCTTCCATTTGGACCACCAAAAAGACACTATAAGTCTGAACGTCGTTACCAAGTTGATTTGCACAGATCCAGAAACTGTAGTAATACAAATGACCAAGAGTCATGGACAACACTATCAGCGCCATCACCACTGTCGTCGCCAGCATTGTCACCAGTGTCGTCACGAGCTGCGTCACCAGAGCCGCTGTTGACACCTTTACCAGTGCCGCGTGTATGCAGCACAGACACCAGTAGTCCACCACCAGTGCCGGCCCCAAGAACACAATTTAGGTCTGAACATTCTGACGAAGTTGAGAACAAATCTTCTTTGCCCGGATCGAGCAACTGTGATAATACAAATGACTCATCACTTGCGCCATCACCACCGCCGTCACCACCATATTCACCAGTTTCGTCACGATCTGCGTCACCACAGCCGCCGTCGGCACTGTCACCACTGCCGCATGCATTCAGCAAAGCCATCAGTAGTCCACCGCCAGTGCCGGCCCCAAGAACACAATTTAGGTCTGAACATTCTGACGAAGTTGAGAACAAATCTTCTTTGACCGGATCGAGCAACTGTGATAATACAAATGACCAATATTTATGGACATCATCATCACTTACGTCATCACCACTGCCGTCACCAGCATATTGCCCAGTTTCGTCACGATCTGCGTCACCACTGCCGCGTGCATGCAGCAAAGCCATCAGTAGTTCTCCGCCAGTGCCGGCCCCAAGAACATACTTTAGGTTTGAACATTCTGACGAAGTTGAGAACAAATCTTCTTTGACCGGATCGAGCAACTGTGATAATACAAATGACCAATATTCATGGACATCATCACCTGCGCCATCACCACCGCCGTCACCAGCATATTCACCAGTATCGTCACGAGCTACGTCACCACAGCCGCCGTCGGCACTGTTACAACTGTCGTGTAGCACAGACACCAGTAGTAGACCACCAGTGCCTGCCCCAAGAACATTGCCAGTACAGCAACGTTTAAAATCTGAACATGCTGCCGAAAAAGACAAGAATCCTGGAAACAACGGTCATTAAACGTCTTCATTTTAATATGATTACATTAGCAGGTATACAGTGGTAGCATATCACCACAAGAATGAATATATATATATATATATATATATATATATATATATATATATATATATATATATATATATATATATATATATATATATATATATATATATATATATATATATATATATATATATATATATATGAATGAATATATATAAGAATGAATATATATATATATATATATATATATATATATATATATATATATATATATATATATATATATATATATATATATATATATATATATATATATAATATACATATATATATAATATATACGGGGGTTCGTATTGTATGTTATCCTCGAGGTATAAAATGTTTTAAACTAATGGGCTGTTCCACCTCTTTCCAAAATAAGTGTCCTGATCCAAATAGTATTTATGCTTGCAAAATTTCAATCAAGAACAGTGGCCAGTAGTTGTTGTAATATCTAAGTATGCCATATATTTATTGCTTTCGTTGTATTTTTCCCGTGACGTTGTAGAAGAAACTATTCCTGGTGGCAGCCAAAGTTATGGGTACGTTGGTCTAATGCAAACATCTGATGGACTCAGTGATGATGTCGCAGAAGTCCCTGTCCTGACAGAGAATCCATATGAAGAAGTGAAGGTGGGTGAATGTTTTATATAATGTAATTTCTTGATAATGATGGCGAGACAAAATAGTAACGACGGTGGTTGAAGCATCAGGACCATGGGCATGGTCTGGACCATGGGCATGGTCTGGTGCTTTGCTCAGCCATTGCAATGAGTTTAGTTGAATTACAATATTAAGCGAGCGTTCACATTTGCAATTACTGATTAATCTTTCCTGTCATGTCATGCCTTTCCTTGGAAAGTATAATGTTCAAAGGCGTGGAGGAAACACATTTCGCGTGTTCTTCAAACTAGATTATATTGGATTGTAATATATTCACGATGTACAACAACAACATGGCCGCTACGTGCACAAGGAAAAGAAGAAGAAAACAATTTTAAATAAAAAAACTGACTTATGTAGTCAATTATCTTCTGTTTTGATGGCTGAGTTTGGTGACCTTTGTCTATAGCCGAGACAGAGAGACCCCAGTGAATCAGGTACCCACAGCATCACAGATGAAGACGACGATGATGAGCTCTCAGACTGGGACGATGACTCCTTTGACAGCTTCACAGACTGTGATGATGCATTTGCTCCGGTACTGTGTTCAACACTTGCTATATATGTTCTCTTTTGTGTTGTTATATTTGTTGTAGTGTTATTTTGATGGCACTTATAAATCCATACAGAGCTACAAGTTTGTGCTTTCACCATCAGCATCCATTGAAACATACGGCATTTCGTCTTTCTTCCGTACGTCATAAACTAGACAAGATCGATGGTGGTCATACACATTTGTAAACATTTTGTCGGTAATAGCACTAGCACACACCTCAAGTACTTATATAAATAAATAAAACACAAATGCTTTATTTATTCAATTGTTGGAATGAAGACACGAAGACTGACGTGCGGAAGGTGAATAATCTGCAGTTGCCGAGATAACAAGCACGCCATAGCTTCCATTCAAAATACAACATGCAAATAACGATTTCCTGTTTTAGGAATTGTTCCAAGTAAGCTTTACATACAAGTGTATGAGTAGAAACAAAAACGACGTAGTGTCATGCAATAATCTATTAGGCAACGCTTTTAGGCCACTTTTCCGACATTAGTTGCTCTTGCACAAGTCCCAAATACTTGCAAACAGAAACTACTTGCGCATGTTCTTTAGCGTCAATTTATCACGGAGAACAAGATTTAAAACAATAAAAGCAAATGTTTGTTTTATTAAACACACTTAATTATACCAAGCGTGTACCCATGAGTGAGTGTACCCATGATCTGAAACGTGCATTTATATATATATATATATATATATATATATATATATATATATATATATATATATATATATATATATATATACATATACATATACATATACATATACATATACATATATATATATATATATATATATATATATATATATCAACATATACATACCATTGTATTCAAAACAACAAAGATGGCCAGTGGCTTCATTGGCTATTTGTTGTCAGGAATTGTTGCTTTGGATGGTAATATTATATATTGTTAATAACTATGATTCCAGGGTGGATATGCACCGGACCATACTGTGCGGTGGGCATGGTCTGGACCATGGGCATGGTCTAGTACTTTGCTCAGCCGTGGTAATGCGTGTGATTGAATAACAATGTTACGTGAGCGTTCACCTCTGCAATTTCTGAATAATCTTTCCTGTCACGTTATACTGTTTCTTGGTTCTGAACTTATTTGAATGGAATGGTTCAAAGGATGTTTCTTTCTTTGTAGGACAACTTTAATAAAGCCCAAGGAATCAAACAAAAGAGTAAACTGGAACATATTGTTACTGAGGTGCACTCCACTGAGAAGCAGTACGTAGTGAGACTCGGCCTGGTGTTTCGGGTGCGTACCACTCATTTAATACTTAAAAATCACAGCAAATATAAAACCTGTCAAAAATCTAAATTAGGTAAATTGGTAAAATAACAAATTAAACAAATATATAATGTCCGAAACAATTGTATTCTTTATTATTGTTAAAAGAGAACAACATCAACATACAATGACATTCTATAATCTGGCATGATGGATTTTTTTTTTTCTCAAAAGGAAGTATTAATAAGTATTAATAATATACTTTTTAAATAAAAAAAAAGTAATCATATATTGATCACATAGTAACACGAACACTTTAACATAAATTACAATGTAATGAATTATTTTAAACAGTTATGAAGTTATTTATGCAAATTAATTAATTTAGTTAAACAAATTAATGCTTGAGGTATTAATTTCCTATACATTATTGGGTGAAAGTGTCAACATTTCAGCAGCACGCCAGTAAAATTACTACCAAGACAAGCACAACTAGCATGTTTTTATATGAAACTAGTACGCTGACCTAAACATCAAGGTTTATATAAATGTTGTTATTGAATTTGCGAGCAGCAACTAAAAGAAGGCGAAGAATGCATAATACTAACAAACAACTGTAGTTATGCTGATTCTGTCTTCCACATGTCAGTTGCGATCCCTCGTTGTTGAGGAGAATCAGAAGTCTCGGATGTTCCCGGATGACATCATTCCACAGATGTTCTCCAACATCGAGAGCATCTACCAGTTTCACAACGATTTTCTGCTACCTCACCTTCAGCAGATTTTGATAGAGCGGTGAGTTCCACGTTCAGGTGGTAGCCTGGTACTTCAGTTTGACAAGTAACCTTGCATTCTGAATCTACATTTAATCATTTGAATCTGTATGTCTTATGTGTGTCTTAGTTTCTCAAAACGATATAGAGAGAGAGGGAGAGAGGGAGAGAGGGAGAGAGGAGAGGGAGAGAGAGAGAGAGGGAGAGAGGGAGAGAGGGAGAGAGGAGAGGGAGAGGGAGAGAGAGAGAGAGAGAGGGAGAGAGGGAGAGAGGGAGAGAGGAGAGGGAGAGAGAGAGAGAGAGAGAGAGCATTGCAAATAACGCGGTTGAACTGGAGAAATATAATATATAGTGCATATATACACGGGGGTCATATTATAAGGACACAGTTAAACATCTAGAAAAAGAACAAAGAAGAAACTAAGCTGCTTAAAAAAATTAGAGACATTAATTACGAAAAGCCCCTAAAAGAATGTGGCTTAACAACACTATAGAGGAAAACAAACAAAATATTGTATTGTTGTGAAGATAGCGATATAAATATGTTTTTCAGACATAAAGAAGATTATAGAACTAGAGGGCAGAAAGTAGCGACAGTACAAAACACAATGTTAGTTGGATGTGAGAAAGTACTCGTTCATGCAAAGGATGACCAAATGAATAGAACAAATATAGCAAGTGTGTCCACTCGCAGGGATTCTATGGAGAATCTTGGATACGTGATGAAGAAATTGGCACCATTTCTGAAACTGACCTCCGAATATGTCACAAACTTTGTCCACGCACGGGACGTCATCACACAATGGAAGAAGAAGTCAAACAAATTTGCCAGCATTATTAGTTCATTTGAGGTATGTAAACATCTCTGGCTATGACATTGGAAATCATGTATTAAATTGTTATTCTCGTTACCAGAGTGCGTGATCTGCATGCTGTTGTGCAATTAGTTGTTGCCTTATGTACCGGGTACGTGGAATACAGGTTGTTAACACTAAATGTCATCATGAAGAGAAGAAGAAGTGATATGTTTTATTTTAGTTTAGTAACTTTATCAGTGGGTGTACACATTCCGCAAGTAGCATAATGAAATGACTGTAACCACAGAGTAACAATGATCTCCACGAACTGGCGTTTACACATCTCAGTAATATATCAATATCGAATAATCCCTTATTATAATATTGTAAGCACCTAGCACCTAGCTCAAGATTTCTGTTTTTTATATATTAGTAATTTATATTGATAGATGTGGCGCAGTAAATGCAGCAAATGTAAGACGCACCTTAATTAAAATTTATGTTCGTTCCATGATAGTAAATACATAATAACAAACGTAAAAGTGCTTTGTTTAATCCATTTATTGCAAGATGCATGTACATTCTTGTTTATTATGCTAGAAAGATCCAGAATATCAACATCTGACATTGTTTGCTCACATGTTGGAGCCAGTGCAACGTCTGCCGCGATACGGGTTGCTTCTGAAAGGTACAGTCAACAGCACCACTTCATGATAATATAGTCATGTAATATTATTTTTAACAGCAACATAAATACTGTTATTTGTTTTTGTTGCCATTATTTCAGTAATGTAAGCGATTTTAATTATATTCATTCATATACAGTCAAACCTGCTTAAGCGACCACCTGTCATTAACGACCACAGTCAACTACTCCTTTCACATGAGTTTCACATGTTAAATTACCTGCATTAAGCGACCACCTGTAATTAAGATACCACTTTTTTATCATCCATTGCGCGGTCGCTTAGGACAATTTTAACTGTATAACATTCATATATACTTTGATACCTTGATATTGGGTCACTTTAGTAAGCCTATGACTTTTTTTGTGAAGTGGCCTTCATTCTGAATTCTCAGTCCAAGGTGTTAATATAAATATTTAAGAGATTTGGAAAAATTATACATATTGTCTTATATATTGGTTGTTACACGCATGGTACGTGCGTAATCTTAAAAAGTCTTGTAAGGTATTACATTGGATCTTGCAGTTTTAAGATTTTGAAAAAGTCTCAAAAATGGTGAAGAAACGTCTTACATTTGATGTCACTAAACTAGCCCTTGTCCCTATGGTTTGATAAAGGTTGAATGGAGTATATTGCTGAGCGATTGTTGATAATATATTGTTGACGTATTGTTCTTAAACAGTTTCTTAAAGGTACAAAGTCTGAAAGATGTACACAACAAAATAAAATATTTCGATGAACCTGAATTTACTCAGTTGTGTTACATCACAAAGTTCCTTGGGTATGGCCTGTATGAATCGATAGTTTTGTTTGATCTATTAAAATTACTGCACATTTCTCGCACATAGAAGATTAACTTAACTCCAAGCACAACGCTAAACGAAACTGACTGTTCTGGTGGTTTCCACGCATTTGTATTGATTTTGTTGCATAAGTAGATGTGTAATGGTTGATCGCAATTGACTGTTGGAATATTCTAACATATGAAATTGAGAGTATCATCGATAAATTTGTTCCTTTGAAAAAAAAGGAAAACGGTCTAGAAAGAAACAATTGTCAAAAGAAGCTATTAGAAAAATAGTGTTCAAGCAAGCTATGTGGAGGGTTAGTAGGCGTACCACAAAGGGTGAAGACTACGCAAATTACAAAGAAACACTTAATGCAGCTACAATTGAAATTATACAGTCTAAAAAAGCTATAAGCACAAACTAGCATGTAACATAAAAATGACAGCTAGAGTTTTTATGCATATGTCAGGAGTAAACAAAACGTACAAGACAAGGTCGGACCTCTAAAAGACAGTGCTGGAAATATAAGATCCCAGGGGTTTTTAATGGCGGAAAACCTAAATGGTTACTTCAGTTCAGTGTTTACCAGAGAGGATATTAGTTCATTATCAGTTCCATATGCTAAATTTCAGAAGGCTAAATCTGACAATTTTGGACCGTTAATTGTAATTCCAGAAATGGTAGCTAAGAAAATAAAAGCAATGAAAGATAATAAATCACCGGGAGTGGATGGAGTTCCTCCAAAACTACTAATGGAAACAGTAGATCAAATCAGTATACCACTTGCAAGAGTCTTCAACTTGTCATTAAAAGAGGGAGTTGTTCCTTCTGAATGGAAAGAAGCAAAGATTATACCATTATTTAAAAAGGGTTCGAGAAATAAGTCAGAGAATTACAGACCAGTGAGCTTAGCGTCAGTGATTTGTAAATTATTAGAAAGGTTAATTAAATACCATATGGTGGACTTCCTTGTTAGGCATACATTATTAAATTCATCTCAACATGGATTCCTAAAAGCGAGGTCATGCTTAACAAATATGTTATGTTTTTTGGAAGAAATCACTAAGTGGATAGACGAGGGATCGCCAGTAGATATCATCTAGATAGATTTTCAGAAAACTTTTGACCACATCAAAGATTACTACTTAAATTAAAAGCCCATGGTATCGGGGATGGCATAATTGACTGGATAGAACAATGGCTGACTGACAGAAGACAGCGTGTTGTAGTAGATGGATAAGTTTCAAATTGGAAATCTGTTTCCAGTGGGGTACCACAAGGACCAGTATTAGGACCTTCATTATTCTTAACATATATCAATGACTCGGATGACAATATAACAAATAACGTACTGAAATTTGCGGATGACACAAAAGTGTTTAGAAATGTTAACACTGATGGTGATAAACAACATTTACAAAACGATCTAGACAGATTAGTGAAATGGTCTGAGAAATGGCAGATGTTGTTCAATTTTGAGAAATGTAAATGCCTACATACATGACATGGGAACTTGGGACATGGGATGTAAACTATAAAATGGGAGATACTGTTCTGGGTGCTACTGTAAAAGAAAAGGATTTAGGAGTTACAATAAGCGCTTTTATGCAATAACCAACACAAGTCTGATGTAGTAGAGATTGAAAAGGGGCCAAATAAATGACGTTTTATTGCAAAGTGGACTGCTTATCACGCAGCCACTTTGGGAAGCACATTAACAGGAATGTGAGCTCCTCAAAGCAAACCAGACAGGAACTGAACACATGTACAGCCCCGTCCGGCAAGTTTCTCAGAGCCCACATTCCTACAGGCATGACGATAACATATATACATCAAGAAGTCGTCATGAACATGTAATGCAAAGAATACAGACATTCCACCACCAATACACAAATTTAATTACAAACAGGTGGGGCCATTTCGCTAACCTATATAAACATAAGCCAAGAATACCGATGAAGAAACAGGAAGCCTGTCTGCGCAGAAAACCCCATGAACACCAACTACTAGGGGATAAACCCCTGTGTTCATCTAGTATAAAGCGAAAAGTGGGGAAAGCGGTTTCGACATCTTCCAACTTCCTATTTCATCAACGATGTACAATCGCATTTTACACTAAGTGTTGAAAATAAGGAAGGAAGTGTGGTATTGCAGCTTCAAAGGGTAATCAAATTCTTGGGTTGCTTAGGAGAAACGTAACATACAAGGAAAAAAGTTAATTATACCTCTTTATAAAGCAATAGTTAGACCTCATTTAGAATACTGTATACAAGCATGGAGACCATATCGTAAGAAGGATATAGATACGCTTGAACGCATACAGAGGAGAGCAACTAAACTTATTCCAGAACTGAGAGACCTTAGTTATGAAGAACGCCTGAAAGAATGTGGTTTAACAACTCTAGAAACAAGGTGGTTAAGAGGAGATGAGATTGAAGTTTTTATGATATTGAATGGGTATGAAAATATTGATAGAAACATGTTTTTCTCACTCAAGAAAGATAACAGAACTAGAGGACATGAGGTAAAATTAGTAAATGATCAGTGTATATTGGATATTAGGAAGTATTCGTTCTCACAGAGGACAATGAATGAATGGAACAAATTGTCTACGGATTGTATAATTGCTAGCAGCGTGAATATGTTTAAAAACAGGGTTGACACATATCTCAGGAGGGCGGGTTACACGTAGATGATCTGGGCCTTTGCTTGGATGGCAAATCATCTTGTTAAATCTTGTTAAATCATCTGCTGCGTCGTTTGTTTGATTATGATGAAAACGAACTTCCTGAGTTTGTCTTTCAGAGCGACTTCAAAGCAAATGAACATTTCTATGTAATCTAGCCAATTGGTAGTAATTACATCTAAAGCACATTAACATAAATCTGTTTTGAATTTTGAGCCTGTACCATACTTTATGTTATATTTTTCAGAATACCTGAAGTATCTGCCAGAAGATTCCAGCGACAGGAAAGACGCGGAGGGTGGGTAGTTACTTCTTGCTTCATGATTCGTAGCAAGGCTTAGACGAATTTCCTTGGAGTTGATGTGGTGTTTGTGTGAACAGGTCTGATGAGGGCAAAGTGTAACGTGCTCTGAGTAACGATTGTTAGAAGGGCGCGGTATTAATGGAACGCATTGCTTTCGCTTTCCTTTATGTCTGTCTTCGAATTGTGAATGTTTAATAAGAGCCAAGTAGATACTTTATTTATAACACCATAGTATTGTTTTATTGCTGTATTGTAGAAACTCTACAACTTGTGACAAATGCGGCAAAGCATCCAAATGAAGAACTACGAAGACGTGTACGTATTTGTTTTGATTGACATACTCCTTTTATTAGGCTTCATTCATGTATATATGTGTGTGTGTGTGTGTGTGTGTGTGTGTGTGTGTGTGTGTGTGTGTGTGTGTGTGTGTGTGTGTGTGTGTGTGTGTGTGTGTGTGTGTGTGTGTGTGTGTGTGTGTGTGTGTGTGTGTGTGTGTGTGTGTGTGTGTGTGTGTGTGTGTGTGTGTGTGTGTGTGTGTGTGTGTGTGTGTGTGTGTGTGTGTGTGTGTGTGTGTGTGTGTGTGTGTGTGTGTGTGTGTGTGTGTGTGTGTGTGTGTGTGTGTGTGTGTGTGTGTGTGTGTGTGTGTGTGTGTGTGTGTGTGTGTGTGTGTGTGTGTGTGTGTGTGTGTGTGTGTGTGTGTGTGTGTGTGTGTGTGTGTGTGTGTGTGTGTGTGTGTGTGTGTGTGTGTGTGTGTGTGTGTGTGTGTGTGTGTGTGTGTGTGTGTGTGTGTGTGTGTGTGTGTGTGTGTGTGTGTGTGTGTGTGTGTGTGTGTGTGTGTGTGTGTGTGTGTGTGTGTGTGTGTGTGTGTGTGTGTGTGTGTGTGTGTGTGTGTCTGCAAACTTCCCCTTGCCTACCTATGGACTGGATGTCACGTTGCTCCGTCTTTCCATCTTCCCTCTGGCTCTCAATGCTCAACATTATTGTCTGTTTTATTTATAAATGCGTAATCTGTATATTCCTTCGTTTTGCTTTTTGATAGATACTACTCATAATCAGACAGACACCGGACACCTAGCTAGCCCGGCTCTTCTAGTCCATACAAAGCTACCACTACATATTCCGTATACGTTTTATTGTACAGTTCCACGAAAAACCGTCTACTCTGAATTAAAATTGTTAAGCCAAACCACTACATGACGCATATTTTGAATATGTATCACGTTGAATTGATTTTTGAACAACGGTTACCATTTAAATGGTCCTAATATTACTTATATTAAAGGTGCTTAATCAATTCGATTTGTTCTAGTTTCATTTAAATTTTAATTTTGTGAAAAATCAAATCTACTTAGTATCCATTGCAGCATGATAGATCGTTTGTGCAACTTTTGCATGTAATTTTTGTGAAATCATCAGATAAATTATTAAATTAGTTAATGCTTGTTCAAGCACTAACTGAAGTAAAAATCGAAATGCCGAAAAATCACGACTTTCTTCCTTGGTGAAATTTCTTAACTTTGTCATGTGATCGGCGAGAGGATCGGCGAGAAGATAGAGGTCAAGCCCATGATCAGCATTGACCCACAGAGTTTTGCATTTTGGATATCCACTATTTTGATAATTACCAGATCTAACGACTAAAGTCAATTGTTTCGATGATTTGAATAAAAATAGTTTTTATTAAATCGACTGCATAAACTATCCACACACTACATATTTGGACACCAATGAACCGTATTTGTGATAGGCTAAATCAGTTGAGGAAGCAGTTTTAAACTATTTTATGCAGATGATTTTCTAAAGTCTCAACATTCAGTTGTAATGGTTGTGGTTTGAAACACAGGATACACTTGCAGCCGTTTTGAACACATTTAAGCTGCACACAATTTTTTTTATGTTGAGGTCTATCAAGATTGTGTTATTACAAAATATTCTTGGAATTATGTTTTGAGAAGGATATTTATTTCCCCTTGATTTGCCTGGGATGCTTCAAAAAGCACGAAGCAGATAGTGAACTGTCTTTGTAGGTGGACTTGAGTATGTAACATTATATACATACAAACACACACACACGCATACACATATACGCACATGCATATTTACACTATAGATAAAATGATGGAAACGTGATATTTGGAACATTGATTTTAAAAGAACTTCACTTGTAGGGATAACGTGGTAGCGCCTAACAGGCAGCAGGCCAAAATTTAACTCACTGTGTCGTATCATGTTTTCAAAGGATTATACGACGATTCATACCATCACTACACTCTCATAAAGGTTCAGTGATTGTCGAGACGTAGTTTTTATATATCTACAAAGTGTATGTTATCTATAATTGAAGTAGTATATAGCCTTTGGACAGACGTCAGCCATCCGTGACGCCTACACATTTTGTGGACCAGAAGTCTTCGTAGGCCTAACAAGCAAGTGACCTAATTCGATTGATTGCAATCACCAAGGCTCTTTGTTTCGCGATGCGTCTACTGAATATCATTCGGACTATGCGCCCTGCCTCTACGGGGGTCACTCCGCGATTACCGGATAAATTACATGCATTGATCAGACGCTTGGGACTATCCGTAACGCGCCCAACTTCACTTGGCAAATGAGGCGGCCTTCGCAAACAACGTGTGATTCAAACACGCATTACACACCGCTTCGATGTTGTTCCGCGGGCTGTAAAAGCTGCCAGTGCAAATGTATCCCAACTGATTAATCTGCGGGTCATTAAACACCGTGAACGTGACATTCCACTGACAATATGTTGTCTTAACGCTCGTTCAGTTAAGAACAAAGCTCTGTCGGTGGCAGATTTTGCTATTTCCCGAGATGTCGATGTGCTAGCCTTATCTGAGACATGGCTAAGAACCGACACTGACAATCAGGTTATAAACGAACTCGTGCCATCTGGTTACACAATACAACACATCCGGACTCTATAAATGCGGATTGACAATTAAGACCTTGGATTCTACACGGAATGGCATGTTCACACATTTCGAACATATGGACTGTACGGTCATTCCAATGATGTGAATGTGAGATTGTGCATCGTGTACCGTCCGCCTCCCTCTGAGCGGAACGGTTTTAAGAACAGTGTGTTTTTCGACGAGTGGAGTTTGTACTTGGAACGCCTTGCTGTTATAACTAACGATGTAATCATAACAGGTGACCTCAACTTCCACCTCTACAACGTTAACGATGCAGATGCGGTGCGCTTCAATGGCACGTTGGAAGCTCACGGATTGGTACAACACGTGGTGGGACCCACACACAAGAAGGGCCATACTTTGGATGTTGTCATCACACGGGACATTAGTTCCTTGATGATTGGGATGCCAACAGTTTCTGAGCCATGTCTTGGAGACACAAAGGGTAACCCTTCCGGCATCAAGCCTAACGAGGATTGGGCCAATGAAAGGTCAGCCATTAAAGCCTGTGTGGCGGATGTTGGCGGGTGGATAAATAGAAACATGCTAAAACTGAACCAAGAAAAAAGCGAACTCAGTGTGTTTTCGTCCAAATACCGAATTCGTCGGGTGAACGACTTGTCCCTCACGATCGGAGGCAGACTTCTACATGCTGTGCAATCCGTGAGAAATCTTGGAGTTATTATGGACAACCGCGTGACAATGGAGAAACAGGTGAATGCGATCTCCAAGGATTTGCGATTGGCAAAGTCAGGCAATACATCACAAATTACGCCTGTAAGATTCTAGTCCAGGCACTGGTAACATCTCGCCTGGACTATGGAAACACGCTACTGCCTCAGGTGCTAATTGAACGATTGCAGCGTATACAGAACTGCGCTGTTCGCCTAATCACTAGGTCAAGCAAGAGCGAACACACAACACCTGTGTTACGTGAGCTACATTGGCTTCGGGTGAAATACCGGCTCCGCTTTAAGGTTAACACCTTCACGTGTAAAGTGCTCAACGGATTGGCACCGGCATACATGAGCGACATTGTGCAGAAACATCAACCAACGCTTAGTTTAAGATCAACGGAGAAGTCACTTCTCGTCGTACCTGTGCTACGGACTGCAGCTTATGGTGAACGTTGTTTCAGCCGACACGCGGCCATACTGTGGAACGACTTGCCTGATAATATTAAACAACTGAACGCTCTCAGCTCTTTCAAGAGACACTTAAAACACATCTCTTTAAACTGGCATACGACTGATGTGATTGGGTCACGCTCTAGTTTTAATAACATTGCTATATACCAATGACTTATTCGTAATGTTTTATTCATGTGTGTACTATGAGTGTAATATCTGTGTTTATTTGTTATGTTTAAATCAGCTCCTTTAGAGTATCTACTTTTAAAATAATCTATATTTTATAGTTTTATTTAATTTATGAAGTTTTATGTAAAGTTTGCATTTTATGTATTTTATAGTTTTATTTAATTTATGCAGCTTCATGTAAAGCGCCTGAGAGCATTTTATCTTAATTGGATTCGGGCGCTATATAAATTCCGATATAATAATAATAATAATAGTGCTTGTGATAGTTAGTTAAAATATGTCTACTGTTTCTCATAACTTGGGGTTAAACAAGGTTATGTTAGAATAATGAATAATTAATTTGTTACTTGTTTCAGGAAAATGTCAAGAGAACTCACAATATCACAAAGAGTTTCGCTGGCAGTGATATCCGCAATGTTATCACCCCGGAAAGTGAGGTCATCAAGAAGGGTCAGATCGAGAAGATCTCGGCGAGGAATGGCAAGCGTCAAGCCCGTTACCTATTTCTGGTGTGTAACAAGATGCACGTATCATTTTGTACTTTAGCCGGATTTGATTTCCATCCGCAGCAAAACAAACACATGGCAAGTGGACTAGAAAGCTATTGACTTATGGAGAGTCCAACGAAAACATACATCTATGTATATTTATAATTTTTTTACACATAGTCAAGTTGCTAGCATTTACCAAATCTGTAGATAATGTGTTCCATTTAATTATTGTTCTTTGTGATGATTAATAGTTTCTTGCATCCTATCTACACTGTTAATTCATTAATGCTATATTGTGTCCTCTATAGTTCTTCTTTCTTCCATAAGTGGCAAACAAATTATTTTAATATCGTAAAAGCGTTTGTTTGATCTCTTTATACTTTCGTCGCAAGTGTTGTTAAAAACCATATTATTCAAGGCGTTTTTTATAACCAAGGTGTCTCAGTTCTGGAATATGTTTAGTTGCTCTTCTCTATATTAGTTGTTATTCTCTATATTAGTTGTTCTTCTCTATATTCTTTCAAATGCATCGATGTTCTTATAGTAATATGGTATCCAGTACTGTACACAGTATTCTAAATTAGGCCCTAACTTATTGTTTTTACAACTCCACAGAGGTGAAAATTTACTGTTTTTCTTAATATGCTGTGTTTATCCTAATATACCCACAAATTTGATTATCACAAATTGATTAACATTTGCCATTTTCAGACCATTCTACTAGATTGTCTATGAGATCTTGTACCATTTTTATATTGCTATATGATCATCCAAATGATTGATACATATTAAAAATAATATAGTTTCTAGTATTGGACTTTGTGTTACTCCACTCAAATCTGATTTATATTTTGAAGCTATTCTTTCTACTACAACCCAGTGTATTCTATCAGTCAGCCACTTTTCTATCCAGTTGGATCATACATCACAGAACTGTAGATTAAGCAAATCGATCACCATTGTTTATGAAACATTAATGCGGCTATGATCTATAATTGTTTTGGTGTTTCAAGTCGGCTAATAAAATGAGGTATAGTTTGATGAAAGTTGGATGTACTTGTGCAGGATTTATGGTGAAGTGGGGTAAATTTTCAGAAACATCAGAAAGCGTCTCTGTTTTATCTTAGCTGATGTGATGCAGTAGTGTGATACTTTCAGCTCAATGACGTCCTTGTGGTGGCTACGTCAAGGTACTCTAAGTACAGATTGGTAGGGAGACTGAGCTTGGAAGGCATGCAGGTATGAACAATAACATACTGACTGTTGGAAGTTCGAACTCATGTGACACGTATTCTACAACACCAAATATATAACCCGTGTTGAATATTTGATTATTAGTTAATCATAGCTGAACTAATAATGAACAAAATACCAGTAAAAAATAAAATATTTATTATGATACTTAACATTCCTTTGTACCCAGCAATGTATGCTTCGTTTTCTGTAAGTCTGTGAACCGGCAATATTGTCGCTAGATGGCGGTACTCTGGTAAAAACCTGCTGACCGTATCATAAATAAAACCCTTTTAAAGCTTGAAGGGTACGAAGATCACGGTAATAGAATGATTTTTTAAACATAATTACAGAACACCGTCTAACGGAAAGTCTGGAACCAGTCCTTCAAACACCCAAGCCGGTTCATTGGGTTGGCTTGCCATGGACAATGGGGCATCTCTTATATTGGTTGCAAAATAAAGAAAATACAAAACAGAAGACTTGACTTTAGTAGAGTGACTGGTGCATATGTCGATTCATCAAGAGGAAATCATCCAAGCTGACGAAAAGCTTTAACAGCTTACCAGCTCGCTAGATTAGGCAGATATATTGCAGCCCTCTGTGAAATGTCCTTTGAAGAACAGGGTTCATTCGCTAAAAATTATGTTGTCTACACAGTAAACATTATACTGGTCATGGAAAACAACAAAAGATGAAATTTGCCTCTCTAGTGTAAACATGATGAACAAGAACGCCCTTGCATTCAAATGTCTAGCTCTACCACTTGGCCACTATAACCATCTGATGTCACGTCGACTCCCATTATATATCAACCAGTTTGCCACATTCATCAACAAATGTGCGCTCACAGTCCGAGCTGAATACGACATTAAGGATTGTTTCTACCAGGGTCTACTTCAACTGTTGCGTAATGTCAATCCACATTAGAAACTGATCATCCACGAGTTCTTCTATCGCAAGGTTGGCAGAAATGATAATCTTTGTCAGGGAATCCTCAGCAAGCATAGCGTTGGCAACTGCAATGGTGGTTTGCTACTAGGCCGAGATGGGACTCTCCATTACTGGTCAAAACTATGTTTCAACAGAAGGACATATAGAAGGGTGTGCTGGTAGTATATCGACAAGATTGACCCTGAAATGAAGAGAGTTAGGACGTTTGACCAATACTCTTAAGACGCTTGAACAATACTCTTAAGACGGTGCCAAGACGATTTTCATTTGAGGGTCAAACTTGTTAATGTACTACTAGCGCACCCTTTTATATGTCCCTCTGTTGAAACATAGTGCTGACCAGTAATGGAAAGTCAATATAATAATTGCCCTCGTGTTCAAAGTACCTTCTTAACTATGTCCAGGTTCGCCAGTTGAAAATTTAACAAAGAAACCTTGTCATGGATTGCTGGACTGATCTGCTGTTAAAAATCCTGATGAAAAAGATATAACATATCAGTGGAAAATGTGTATCATGGTGCTGAAACGAATATATAGTTCAAACTCTATGATTATAAGCAAAAAACTATATTGTGTGTAGAATATTTCGTTAATTTATATAATTACACTTTATAACCTAGCTTGCCTAGCTATGTTCTGTAAAAGACAAGTTAAACTAGATATGTCTGGAATGAGAGTACGCTCTGGTAAATTATTTGCTTTCTTTGTAGATTCTTGAAGATGAAGATTTGGAAATGCCAAACTCGTTTGTTGTGAAGGGCAAACAGAAAGTTATCCAACTGCTCGCCAAAAGCCCGGAGGAAAAGGTGGAATGGCAAGAGGTGAGAGGATTAGTTTGAGTAGGTTCAACCATTGTAGCAATTCACTGTCAAAATACATTTGTATGTGTATAATTTAATTATTTGTGTAATATTAATGTCTAATGTTTATTATTATATATACTATATTCTTTGGTGCTGTACATGTTAATAATAATAATATACAAAGAACAATATTACGTTAAGCAATTATGGTGATTGGATACAGCATGTACATATATAAAATCTACACAATTATATCATATGGTGGTATAAATAATAAAATAAAAGATAAAATCCAGACTATTAAATCACATCGTGCTATATACAAATATAAAAAGATAACAAGTTAAATAGAATCGGATAGGATAAAACATATGAATATATATATATATATATAGATCGTGGGTTCTAATATATATATATATATATATATATATATATATATATATATATATATATATATATATATATATATATATATATATATATATATATATATATACAGGTTAATCTACGACCCCACGATCGGGTCGTCACAGTTTTAATGTTGCGAAATTCATCCCGCTCTTACCATTTCTACAAACAATCGAATCACCCTTTGTAGTTATTACTGTCACATTGCGAACGATTACGTACAACTGTTGACACAGTTATGCTTATTTTCTTCGATTGTCCAAAGTTACGTTATACAAGGGCAAGGCGTCGCTACACGTTACTATGACTGCCAGTATTACGTCGCAACTTCGAGAGATATTGACTGGCAGCTTGACCGGGCGGACATATGGATATTTCTGTGATAACGGTTTTAATATTGTTATGATATTACCAAGTTATCCCGTCCGGATGAAAAACATTTTTGCCAGTATTAATGAATCGTGCATTGATCTTTATTTTATGCATCCTATAGGATTGCTAAGAATCCTTTTCATTTCGCTCTCACAATGGGAACACAATGTTGTGGTCCCGATTATTAAATTTAAGCTCTTTTAAAATGCACTGTTATTATGTTTATTTATCTCCAGGCCATTAATGACGCGATAGTTGGTTGTTCCCATACTTCACCGATATGCGTAAGTACTGATGGCTAAATGTTTAAATTAATACGGTGTCACGTGAGTTGCTGATATTCTTTCCTTGATCTTTGATAAATTGATGTTAAACCACTGTGTTTTCATGTAGAAGCATGTGTAGCAGTGATGCTTGGCTCCAATACTCGGAGTATTGCGGTATTACGTTTATGTGCATACTTTTTGTACAGTATGCAGTACTGAGTATGTAACTTGCAATATTTCAAGTTGTTATTTTGGTGGACATTTTTGTGGGATCATTTCCCTGAACCGATACGTCGGACAGGAGCTCCCCAGTCCTACTCCAACTTGTGTCACATGACCTTGCACATGTGACTCGCCCATAAATTCAAGTTCTAGGAAACCAGAAAGCCAATCCATTCAATTATGCATTCTAGTAGAGTGTTTCGTGTGATGCTAATATGAGCGTGAATTGTTTCAGACACAAACTGAAACCCTTGGCATGCAGGCCCCGTCGTGGACCAAGGATCAGAAGGCACCAAAGTGCATGCAATGTTCTGCAGGATTCACCCCAATTTTCCGGAGACATCACTGCCGAGCTTGTGGGCATGTAAGTTGTCAAGACTCCAATTTCATCATCTTTATCCTGACACAAATGTACCCGGTTTACTGTATTGCATTGTAAAGTTATTCACGAATCTGTGAAATGGTGACTAAGATGAGTAATTCAGTGAGCTTAGGTAACAATGCTAGATGAAGTACAGTGATTTTACCTAACCACAACAATGGAGGAAATATGGGGATATGTGGATATCTGAAGGCTACTTACACTGCCACATAAAAGGTTGCACATAGTTATTATATTATCATCTTTGTAATATGTATAACAATGATTATGGTGCAATTACTAATGTAGACCATGAACATTTGCAACTGTAGGTGGTGTGTGGGAATTGTTCAAGCCACAAGGTCCCACTGCCATACAATGATCAGAAGAACCGTGTGTGCGACAAATGCTACAATACTCTATTACAAGGTGGCTCTGTAAGTACAATGACACCCGGTTCCCATGTGTACTTAAGCAGAGGCCTATGTGCAGGTGAATACTGTTTCTATTGAAACTAAGGAAGTAGCAGTAAGTATACGTCATCTAAGTTCTTTATTGTGTTTAATATATGGCACTAACTATTCCACGTTTTCTGTTTGCTTATTTGTTTGTATGATATTAACAGGTTAATTGACGTTGTGTGTTATTGATAGGCAAAGACCAAACTCACCTGTGGCTTTCTACACATATCCACTGACACGAAGCGCTGGCAGAAACAATACTTTGTCGTGTACAATGATTTTGTATTGCGCTCCTTCAAAGATGCCGAGGTATGTTTCACATCTACGTGCATACATCATCTAAACATGCACACATACACACGTGTGTACCAGTTGAGTATGGCATCTGCATATGTATACAAGCATGCATGTATGTTTGCAGAAATTTACAAGCAAACAATACGAGTACGCATATACTTATATACTCAAACACACATGGGACAGAGAGCGAAATGTTCATCTCTACAGGGAGAGCACGATCACCCTCAATTGTAGAATTGAACAAATCTATTATTAATTTGTTCTCTTGGTGTTACAATACCTTGTATTATTTGTACTTGATAACGTTAGCAAATGAAAATGGGTAAATACCTTTGCCTCCAGGGTTCTTGTCATCAGAAACATTTTGCTAAGAATTTATCACGATGTATGTACTTAATGACAAATAACTGGAACACTATGCTACTCTTCCACAGGATTCCCCTGTCATGACGTCAATGCCATTGTCAGGCTACACATTATCAGAGGCATGTGCAAATACGAGACGCTACGTGTTCAAAATATTTCGTGTCGGACAGAAAGACGTCTACTACTTCCAGGCAGAAAATCAATGTGACCTCGTTAGGTATGCAATGGTTGTCCTCTGTATCAAGCAGAGAAACTTGCCAGGTGATAAGTGTCGTGCATTTGTTTGGGTTACTAACTAGATTGGTGAAAGACAAAGTGTAACAATCATAAGTGTATTGCTATTAAGTTTCGGCTATGCTTGAAGGCATTTGAAAAACCGATAATGTTAATGTTGAAACCGTACCCACGCCATAGTTATCTTTAGAGCACTAATGTGTTTGTAAGGGCATGCTTCTATGCAAACAGAATATAGAACGTATATATTTTTGGGTTTAGGTTTATTTCATAATGGCTACTAATAAGACAAATTCACAGTCTAAAATGCAAGAACTATGACATACAAAAAAACGACGTAAGCCAATAATGATGCTCAGAATTTCGGAAAGAGTATTATAAGTTTAATGATAACACAAGCTGTGGCATATGATCAGAAAAATTCTAATCGTGAATCGTGTGTCTGTCGATAGGTGGACATCAGGCTTGGAGATGGCTATAAATGGAAAGGTTATTTTGTGCGGCGACAGCAGTCAGAACAACACGTTGGAAGACAGTGATTGAGTGCTAGATTCATTCTGCTGAGATTAATGATACAAAAACGTATTGCTTTTAATCGTATTCTAACAATATTCTAACAACGTGACGTCACAAATGTGTTTTGACCGTTATCTATTCATGAGAATTGATCTTGCCGTTCAGTGCACTTACGCACAGATGTCGACAATTTTCTATGACCTTGGACGCAGTTCGTCGGGATCAGTGAGTATTATCACCCGTGACATTATCGTCCGTCCATATACATTGTAAACATGATATTCACCCAAAATATTAAAATTAAACAGATAATTGTCAAAATATATTTTAAATAGTCAGATGTTGTGATTTTGTAGCTCGCAAAAAGATAGGGTACACAATCCGTCGGCTGATCCATATGACTTGTGTGCAGGATATTACTAACTAATTGATGTACAGGATGCGTATAACTGATTGGTTGGTTTGCACGATGTGTACAGGATGTTCATAATTGATTATGTTCAGGACATTTACAGTACAGTATAGTATAGTACGGTACAGTACAGGGATATACATAATTGATTATTGAAATTTTTTACAACACGCACACGTGCGCACACACAAACACACACACCACAAACACCACACGCACCACACGCACCACACGCACACACACACACACACACACACACACACACACACACACACACACACACACACACACACACACACACACACACACACACACACACACACACACACACACACACACACACACACACACACACACACACACACACACACACACACACACACACACACACAGTTTTTAGTGAACCACACAGTATGGAGTAGATGTATGTTAGATATTTGTGTCGACATTATTGTATAACTCATCACCAAACAGTATGAATTAGATGTATGTTAGATATTTGTGTCCACATTATTGTATAGCTAATCACCAAACAGTATGGATTAGATGTATATTAGATATTTGTGTCCACATTATTGTATAGCTCATCACCACATAATATGGAATAGATGTATGTTAGATATTTGTGTCCATATTATTGCGTAGCTCATCACCACACATTATGGATTAGATATATGTTAGATATTTGGGATTGATGTAGTATATTGTTCAATATTGTGAAATGATTGGTTACATGGTTAAAGTAAAGTAAATGTCTGAAGTGCTTATATACCAGTATATGTAGCACTTCTAGCAGAACAAATATTTTGGTATTCAAAGTTAAAGAAACAGCTCTCGTTTGACGAGAAAGACAACTTGTTATGCAAATGATGATATATAGATCTGTATTTTTGTAAATATAAATAATGTGTAACTATTAAATTGTATTCTATGTGTATTTATAGCAACGTAAGTTTTGTTTTCATTTACTCTTTTCAAGTGGTATATATGGAGGGAGCCATGGGATATATGGAGGGAGCCATGGTATATATGGAGGGAGCCATGGGATTGCAGGGAGATGTTGGACTGTGAATGTCAAGGAGCTTTTCAAGTGGTATATATGGAATACTGGAGTTTTCTCTCATGTATCTACTATAATTCAAACGATGACAGCTCGTCCTATTTTTGAAACAAACTTGTTTCATTAAAACATGTTCTGTCACCAATAGACGAGAATTGAAAAGCACAGACGAGGGCAAATAATGAGATTATGGATACTTTGGGAGAGGGATATGAATGAAGAATGCAGCAAACGAGGGGGACATCAAAGACACTTCTTGGACATAACGAGTAAAACACGGCTCGAAATTAACGTTTTTGGGCAGTGGGCCATTGGTCGACCAGTTCTATAAATCTTGTGTTCTTGCCAAATTGCTGGTGGTCTGTATATTTGTAACATCAAACTCTATATGCATTCTGCCTGTAAAACCGTAATTTGTATTATATTTAACTACTCATTGTCAGGTACGTTAACATGTCGGGACAGCCGACGTGGCCGACGTGTTCCCGGCCGCCCAGACGACAATACCGGGAGTCGATGGCGACATAAAGGACATTAAGCAATAACATATACAGACATGCTGACATACACACACGCACGCACGCACACTCGCACACTTCGTCCAATTATCCAAACGAGTGGCGATAACCTTCCACTGCCCAACGCAGATGGTCTCAAATTGCGGATGTTGGTCAGTGTTGCAGCCGATTAAATCACTCACAAAAGATGCTCAAAAAGCCTGATTAGCACACGTAACTAGTAACCGTTCAATAAAGCTAGTCTAGAATTAATACCAACAATTAGCAATGACTAACAAGTAACAAATAACAATCGTAGTTGACGTTTTGCAAAGCAAAGATTTCACGTTGACCCAAATTAAATTATTGACATCAAGTGAGGCCGGGTCTAGGTCACGCGGCTCTTTATAAAGTGCTCTGTATCACTACGCGCGTGGAAGTAATTAGCCTAATACTCTCACAACCATCGTTCGCATATAATCACTGCTGCACTGTTTCAGTGAGCTGCTTCTACGAGGCTATCTTGCTACCGGCTATATGTAATAACCGCATAAAGTGACATATATATTGCCCTGTTATCCAGCATCAAATCATTTATGCGACCACTGTTACACAAATTCATGTATGTACATGTTGGATTAACAAGGTCATATACAATCGTGAGGTTGTATATGAATGTAGCTATGTATTTACGCACTTATGTACACACGCACACCCTCAAGCCAGTCAACATGCATTCTTGTTTTGGAAGTAATATATAAAAAACTACGGAAATAGTTTTAACCCTATTTAGGTTTGTCTGGTTATGTGACGTTTATCCTGTAGCATAACTTATCCAAGCCAACGGTAGTTGAGACGAAGGCGTTATTGTTTTACTCATAAACATTGCGAAAAGTCAAAGCCCAGTGGTACATGAGGAACACAATACGACACTGAGTTGACAGATAATGTGATTTTAATCTGATAGTCATGCTTCAATGGATTAGGAAACATGGCGACAGTTAAAAACTACACTAATGGGCGGTGACTCGCACACGATTGGAGACTTTAAAGGTAGGTATGTCCTCATCTGAACACGCTGTGTACTGTGGTTGTCAGGGTGCTGTGGGAATGTGACTATCAGGGAGCCATGGGATTGCAGGGAGCTGTTGGACTGTGAATGTCAAGGAGCTGTAGGACTGTGATTGTCACGGAGCTATAGGACTGTGACTGTCAGGTAGCTGTAGGATTGTGACTACCATGGAGCTGTGGGACTGCGCGTGTGACTGTGAAATGATACAAACGTTCAAACTTTGCCCCAATAAAATATCAGTATCGAGACACCTTGAAGAAACTCAGCTATTATGTGGGCCCAGGAGAGATAACGCTCAAAGCAGGTTACACATTTACCCCATGTGGGATCTTTTACTTCCCCTGGCATAGTCACCAGGTAGAAGGGATCAATAGTTTTTAGTA
The DNA here is from genome assembly GCA_033239005.1 of Lamellibrachia satsuma. NCBI lineage: Eukaryota > Metazoa > Annelida > Polychaeta > Sabellida > Siboglinidae > Lamellibrachia > Lamellibrachia satsuma. The sequence goes on from BSQZ01000053.1 coordinate 2,587,803, forward strand.
TCCCTTCCAAAAGACACAGGCAATGTGAGGTGAACGAAATTGTCCAAGTTTCGAAAATGACAGCAGGTGGTTTTGAAAACGGTCAACCCTCGACGGACAGTTCAACTCTCTATCGTGCAGCTACCGCGCCCCATTTATATGGCAACAATCTAAATCCCATATCTGAATGATACAAAGTCGTGACGTGAAGTATCCATTTTGTAGTAGGGAGAAATGAAGAAATACTGTTGTGATAGGATGACCGGTCGACCACTGCCCAGTCCTAAGCCATGCAGCAAGAGGACTCGAAACAGGGGCCTCTCAATTGAGGGTCCAACGTTCTAACCACGACGCCACCGCCACTCAGCACAGCCTCAGACAAATTATCTTTTTACCACGAGTCACTGTGACTCAACTCGTATGAACTCATTTCTTAACATGTCCATCCCCCCCGCCCCCACCCCCCCACCCCGCCGGAAACGGAACATGCCAGCCACGAACACGATATACTTTATCACAGACGTCATCGGCTGGAGCAGTGGGTAAATGCACAGAATGTCGCCCCAACTGGCTTGGGGGCCGACATGTCCTTTCGTTGAATACACATGTACCGTTCACGCACTCAACCATATCCGTTAATCATATCTAGCCGCTTTTCTATGCTGGCTTTGATGGTTTTCATTGTCATGGCGCTCATATTCCACCGTGGATCGGGCCGCAGAAGATTTTAGATTAGATATTTATCCACACCTAGGCTTATGTATTTCTATAACCATACCTTTCATACGTAAATTATACCCGTGAGGCAATATATGTAGGCCCACGTATGAATGTATGGCAACATGTGATTTTAATCTCTTATATTTGATAGCAGTGTAGCTGCCAATGTGCTAGCGTTACACACGGTTCATGGCAGTGAGCAATCAGGTAGGTCACGACTTGATTGTCATGTTCTACTTCTCTTATTAGCTAAATATATTTGTAAATATCCCATTTTATCATTTGTGCTATTGGGAAGGTGGAGCATAACCGAATAGCTAATGTTTTTCGAGGACATAGTACTGTTACATTTCCGTATTGAAAATTGTAATTTTGACCAAGGCTGTGTGCTTGTGCCCCAAACTTGGAGGCATGTGCACGGAGACTCCATAAGCGCACTTGGTGCTAATGATGCATGAGGTTGCCAGGAATTGGTAATTTGGTGGTTGAATGGTTTGCCGGTTGAATATATAGGAGGAAACCCCTTCCCTGCAAATCCTCAGCCGCCACAACATTATGATCCATTCAGAAAAAAATTATTACAAATATCTACAACTGGATATATAAATATTGTGTGAGGAAGGTCACAAAACACATTTATATTGTATATTAACAATACTGTTCATCAGATGAAATACGTAGGCGTAAAGTAATTCCACCAATGTATAATTATGAATGCAGCACTGTCGTGAGATGTAATACGTAGGCGTAAAGTAATTCCACCAAGTATTATGAATGCAGCACTGTCGTGAGATGTAATACGTAGGCGTAAAGTAATTCCACCTATGTATAATTATGAACGCTGCATTGTCGTGAGAGTATAAACGTACGTTTGTATTTAGAACTGTTTAAAATGTGTAAACAGTAAAATTAGTGTCATTTTTAATTCATGCATAGCAGGCATAAAAACGCCACAAATGTCGATGAACATACAACTTGTACCCTTGTAGCATACGGGTGAAACTGCTTCTACACGTCGGGAACAGACGTGTCCTGTTTACAAGTCGCCAACTGGGGCTCCATTTTAACTTTTGAGTTCTCGACTGGTAACTATGACTTGAACATGGGTTCGTAAACTCTATTTACATGTCGTGAACTGGCAGTCACGGTCGGGTAAACACGAGCGCATTCGAACGCAGCGCGTGTACGGTCTTTGTTCCGGGCAATTTGGGTAAACGGGGATTTCCCAGCGGAAAACCCACATATTTCTTTGACGCAGCTTAATTAAATAACTTCTACGTGTAGACGTTACACGTTGGGCATGTTGAACTTCCCTAGTTATTAATAATTATAATAAAGATAGAATGTAATTATTATAAGCATTTGAGACAATTTTTTGGCGTAACTAGAATGACAATTACAATATTTAAAAGTTGCTGTAACAGGAAGTATCACTGAACCGGTTAACAATAATAAAAATGAGGAATATGTCACATAACCACAGTTGCACTCACTTTCGATTAACATCGTGTAGCTTTTCTAATAACTTTACATAGATGTCATTAACCCAATATCAGACTCAGTGTGACTGTGACCGTCAGGAATCTGTGGGACTATGACTGTCAGGAATCTGTGGGACTGTGACTGTCAGGGAGCTGTGTGACTGTGACCGTCAGGAATCTGTGGGACTGTGACTGTCAGGGAGCTGTGGGACTGTGGCTGTCAGGGAGCTGTGGGACTGTGGCTGTCAGGGAGCTGTGGGACTGTGACTCTCCGGGAGCTGTGGGACTGTGACTGTCAGGTAGCTGTGGGACTGTGGTTGTCAGGGAGCTGTGGGACTGTGATTGTCAGGGGCTTAGGAACTGTGACTGTCAGGGAGCTGTGGGACTGTGACTGTCAGGAATATGTGGGACTGTGACTGTCAGGGAGCTGTGGGACTGGGACTGTCAGGGAGCTGTGGGACCGTGATTGTCAAGGAGCTGTAGGACTGCAGGGATCGGTGGGACCGTGATTGTCAAGGAGCTGTAGGACTGCAGGGAGCGGTGGGACCGTGATTGTCAAGGAGCTGTAGGACTGCAGGGAGCGGTGGGACCGTGATTGTCAAGGAGCTGTAGGACTGCAGGGAGCGGTGGGACTGTGATTGTCAGTGAATTGTAGGACTGTCAGGGAGCTGTAGGACTGTGACTGACGCGGAGCTGTAAGACTGTCAGGGATTTGTAGGACTGTGAGTGTAACTGTGAAATGATACAAACGTTCAAACTTTGCTCCAATAAAATATCAGTATCGAGACACCTTGAAAAAACTCAGCTATTATGTGGGCTTATGAAATATGACGCTCAAAGCAGGTTACTCATTTATACCATGTGGAATCTATTACTTCCACTGGCATAGCCACCAGGTAAAATGGACAAACGGCTTTTAATGTCCTTTCCAAAAGACACAGGCAATGTGGGGTGAACGAAATTGTCCAAGTTTCGAAAACGGCATCAGGTGGTTTCGAACCCCGGTCAACCGTCGACCGACAGTTCGACGCTCAATCGCACAGCTACCGCGCCCCATTAATATGGCAACATTTAAATCCCATATCTTAATGATACAAAGTCGTGATGTGCAGTCCATATTGTAGTAGGGGAGAATGAGGGAAAACTGTTGTGGTAGGAGTAGGATCACCGGTCGACCACTGCCCAGTCCTAAACCATGCAGTAAGAGGACTCGAAACACGGGCCTCTCGATTGAGGGTCCAAAGTTCTAACCACGACGCCACCGATCCTCAGCGCAGTCTCTGACAAATATTTTTTACCACGAGTCACTGTGACTCAACTCGTTTGAATTCATTTCTTAACAAGTGCTGATACTCCACCGTGGACAGGCCGCAGACGATTTTAGGTTAGATGTTTACCCACACTCAGGCTTATGCATTTCTATAGCCATAGTTTGATATGTTACATATACCCGTGAGCCAAATATATGTAGACCCACGTGTATATGTATGCCAGCTTGTGATTTTAATCTCTTATATACTTGATAGCGGTGTAGCTACCAATATGCTAAGGGCCTAGACTGCTACATTTCCGTATCGAAAATTGTAATTTTGACCAAGGCTGTGTGCTTGTGCCCCAAACTTGGAGGCATGTGCACGGAGCCTCCATAAGCGCACTTGGTGCTAATGATGCATGAGGTTGCCAGGATTTGGTAATTTGGTGGTTGAATGGTTTGCATGTTGAATATGTAGGAGGAAACCCCTTCCCTGCAAATCCTCAGCCGCCACAGCATTATGATCCAATCAGAAAAAAGTTAAAACAAATATCTACAACTGGGTATATAAATATTGTGTAAGCAAAGTCACAAACATATTTATATTGTAAGTTAACAATACTATTCATCAGATGTTATAAGTAATGTAATTCCACCAATGTAAAATTATGAATGCTGCATTGTCGTGAGAGTACAAACCTACGTTTGATTTTAAAACTGTCATTTTTAATGCATGCATACTAGGCATAGAAACGCCACAAATGTCGTTGAACATACAACTTGTACAATTGTAGCATACGGGTGTAACTGCTTCTACACGTCAAGAACAGACGTGTATGTCTACGGGCAAACAGCGTATAATAAACTATGCTGCATTCCAATGCACTCGTGTTTACGGTGAACACGAGTACACGATATGTAGATAGATACCACGCCAACTGGTGCTCCCTTTTAACTTTTGAGTTCTCGACTGGTAACGACGAATTGAATAGGGATCGTGAACTCTATTTACATGTCGTGAACCGATATTCACGGTCGGGGAGACACGATCGCATTCGACCGCAGCGCGGTTCCGCTCTTTGCTGGAGGTAATTTGGGTAAACGAAGCACGGGTATTTCCCAGTGAAAAGCCCACATATTTCGGTGACGTGGTTTAATTGAACAACTTCTACGTACAGATGTTACACGATTGGCGTGTTGAACCTCCGTAATTATTAATAATTATAATAAAGATAGAATGTAATTATTATAAACACTGGAGACCAGGTTTTGGGGTCGTAACTAGAATGAAAATTACAATACTTAAAAGTTGCTGTAACAGGAAGTAACATTAGTCCGGCTTAAAATAATAAAAACGATGAATATGTCATATGACCACAGTTGCATTTACTTTATTTTCACATCGTGTAGCTTTTTCAGTAACTTTACAGATATGTCAATAACAGTTATGGTTGATTTTGATTATGATATGATTTCCCACACAATCAAGTTGAATCAACAAGACTGTGACTGCCACGGACTTGTGAGGCTGTGACTGCCAGAGAGCTGTAAGACTGTGACTGTCACGGACCTGTGAGGCTGTGACTGCCATAGAGCTGTGTGACTGTGACTGTCACGGACCTGTGAGGCTGTGACTGCCACGGACCTGTGAGGCTGTGACTGTCACGGACCTGTGAAGCTGTGACTGCCACGGACCTGTGACGCTGTGACTGCCACGGACCTGTGAGGCTGTGACTGTCACGGACCTGTGTGACTGTGACTGTCACGGACCTGTGAGGCTGTGACTGCCAGAGAGCTGTAAGATTGTGACTGTCACGGACCTGTGAGGCTGTGACTGCCAGAGAGCTGTGAGGCTGTGACTGTCACGGACCTGTGAAGCTGTGACTGCCACGGACTTGTGAGGCTGTGACTGCCACGGACCTGTGAGGCTGTGACTGCCACGGACCTGTGAGGCTGTGACTCTCACGGACCTGTGAAGCTGTGACTGTCACGGACCTGTGAGGCTATGATGAGATTAATGACACGATAGCTGGTTGTTCCCATACTTCACAGATATGCGTAAGTACTGATGACTAAATGTTTAAATTAATACGGTGTCACTTGAGTTGCTGATATTCTTTCTTTGATTTTTGATAAATTGATGTTAAACCACTGCGTTTTCATGTAGAATCATGTGTAGCAGTGATGCTTGGCTCCAATACTCGGAGTATTGCAGTATTACGTATGTTTGCATAATTTTTGTACAGTATGCAGTACTGAGTATGTAACTTGCAATATTTCAAGTTGTTATTTTGTGGACATTTTTGTGGGATCATTTCCCTGAACCGATACATCGGACAGGAGCTCCCCAGTCCTACTCCAGCTTGTGTCACATGACCTTGCACATGTGACTCGCCCATAAATTCAAGTTCTAGGAAATCGGAAAGCCAATCCATTCAATTAATAAGTCTCTTGCATTCTCGCAGAGTGTTTCGTGTGATGCTAATAAGAGCGTGAATTGTTTCAGACACAAACTGAAACCCTTGGTACGCAGGCGCCGTCGTGGACCAAGGATCAGAATGCACCCAAGTGCATGCAATGTTCTGCAGGATTCACCCCAATTTTCCGGAGACATCACTGCCGAGCTTGTGGGCATGTAAGTTGTCAACACTCCAATTTCATCATCTTTATCCTGACACAAATGTACCCGGTTTACTGTATTGCATTGTAAAGTTATTCACGAATCTGTGAAATGGTAACTAGGATGAGTAATTCAGTGAGCTTAGGTAACAATGCTAGATGAAGTACAGTGATTTTACCTAACCACAACAATGGAGGAAATATGGGGATATGTGGATATCTGAAGGCTACTTACACTGCCACATAAAAGGTTGCACATAGTTATTATATTATCATCTTTGTAATATGTATAACAATGATTATGGTGCAATTACAAATGTAGCGACCATGAACATTTGCAACTGTAGGTGGTGTGTCGGAACTGTTCAAGCCACAAGGTCCTACTGTCATACAATGATCAGATGAACCGTGTGTGCGACAAATGCTACAATACTCTATTACAAGGTGGCTCTGTAAGTACAATGACACCCGGTTCCCATGTGTACTTAAGCAGAGGCCTATGTGCAGGTGAATACTGTTTCTATTGAGACTAAGAAAGTAGCAGTAAGTATACGTCATCTAAGTTCTTTATTGTGTTTAATATGTGGCACTAACTATTCCACGTTTTCTGTTTGCTTATTTGTTTAACAGGCTAATTGACGTTGTGTGTTTTTGATAGGCAAAGACCAAACTCACCTGTGGCTTTCTACACATATCCACTGACACGAAACACTGGCAGAAACAATACTTTGTCGTGTACAGTGATTTTGTATTGCGCTCCTTCAAAGATGCCGAGGTATGTTTCACATCTACGTGCATACATCATCTAAACATGCACACATACACACGTGTGAACCAGTTGAGTATGGCATCTGCATATGTATACAAGCATGCATGTATGTTTGCAGAAATTTACAAGCAAACAATACGTGTACGCATATACTTATATACTCAAACACACATGGGACAGAGAGCGAAATGTTCATCTCTACAGGGAAAGCACGATCACCCTCAATTGTAGAATTGATCAAATCTATTATTAATTTGTTCTCATGGTGTTACAATACCTTATATTATTTGTACTTGATAACGTTAGCAAATGAAAATGGGTAAATACCTTTGCCTCCAGAGTTCTTGTAATCAGAAACATTTTGCTAAGAATTTATCACGATGTATGTACTTAATGACAAATAACTGGAACACTATGCTACTCTTCCACAGGATTCCCCTGTCTTGACGTTCATGCCATTGTCAGGCTACACATTATCAGAGGCATGTGCAAATACGAGACGCTACGTGTTCAAACTATTTCGTGTCGGACAGAAAGACGTCTACTACTTCCAGGCAGAAAATCAATGTGACCTCGTTAGGTATGCAATGGTTGTCCTCTCTATCAAGCAGAGAAACTTGCCAGGTGATAAGTGTCGTGCATTTGTTTGGGTTACTAACTAGATTGGTGAAAGACAAAGTGTAACAATCATAAGTGTATTGCTATTAAGTTTCGGCTATGCTTGAAGGCATTTGAAAAACCGATAATGTTAATGTTGAAACCGTACCCACGCCATAGTTATCTTTAGAGCACTAATGTGTTTGTAAGGGCATGCGTCTATGCAAACACAATATAGAACGTATATATTTTTTGGTTTAGGTTTATTTCATAATGGCTACTAATAAGACAAATTCACTGTTTAAATTGCCAGAACTATGGCATACAAAAAAACGACGTAAGCCAATAATGATGCTCAGAATTTCGGAAAGAGTATTAGAAGTTTAATGATAACACAGGCAGTGGCATATGATCAGAAAAATTATAATCGTGAATCGTGTGTCTGTCGATAGGTGGACATCAGGCTTGGAGATGGCTATAAAAGGAAAGGTTATTTTGTGCGGCGACAGCAGTCAGAACAACACGTTGGAAGACAGTGATTGAGTGCTAGATTCATTCTGCTGAGATTAATGATACAAAAACGTATTGCTTTTAATCGTATTCTAACAATATTCTAACAACGTGACGTCACAAATGTGTTTTGACCGTTATCTATTCATGAGAATTGATCTTGCCGTTCAGTGCACTTACGCACAGATGTCGACAATTTTCTATGACCTTCGACGCAGTTCGTCGGGGTCAGCGAGTATTATCACCCGTGACATTATCGTCCGTCCATATACATTGTAAACATGATAAAATTAAACAGATAATGGTCAAAATATATTTTAAATAGTCAGATGTTGTGATTTCGTAGCTCGCAAAAAGATAGGGTACACAATCCGTCGGCTGATACATATGACTTGTGTGCAGCATATTACTAACTAATTGATGTACGGGATGCGTATAACTGATTGATTGGTTTGCACGATGTGTACATGATGTTCATAATTGATTACGTTCAGGACATTTACAGTACAGTATAGTATAGTACAGTACAGTACAGGGATATACATAATTGATTATTGAAATTGTTTACAACACGCACACGTGCGCATACACAAACACACACACCACAAACACCACACGCACCACACGCACCACACGCACCACACGCACCACACCCACACACACCACACCCACACACCACACACACACACACACACACACACACACACACACACACACACACACACACACACACACACACACACACACACACACACACACACACACACACACACACACACACACACACACACACACACACACACACACACACACACACATACACACACACAGTTTTTAGTGAACCACACAGTATGGAGTAGATGTATGTTAGATATTTGTGTTAACATTATTGTATAGTTCATCACCACACAGTATGAATTAGATGTATGTTTGATATTTGTGTCGACATTATTTTATAGCTCATCACCAAACAGTATGGATTAGATGTATGTTAGATATTTGTGTCGACATTATTGTATAGCTCATCACCAAACAGTATGGATTAGATGTATGTTAGATATTTGTGTCGACATTATTGTATAGCTCATCACCAAACAGTATGGATTAGATGTATGTTAGATATTTGTGTCCACATTATTGTATAGCTCATCACCACATAGTATGGATTAGATGTATGTTAGATATTTGTGTCCATATTATTGCATAGCTCATCACCACACAGTATGGATTAGATATATGTTAGATATTTGGGATTGATGTAGTATATTGTTCAATATTGTGAAATGATTGGTTACATGGTTAAAGTAAAGTAAATGTCTGAAGTGCTTATATACCAGTATATGTAGCACTTCTAGCAGAACAAATATTTTGGTATTCAAAGTTAAAGAAACAGCTCTCGTGTGACGAGAAAGACAACTTGTTATGCAAATGATGATATATAGATCTGTATTTTTTTAATATAAATAATGTGTAACTATTAAATTGTATTCTATGTGTATTTATAGCAACGTAAGTTTTGTTTTCATTTACTCTTTTCAAGAGGTATATATGGAGGGAGCCATGGGATATATGGAGGGAGCCATGGTATATATGGAGGGAGCCATGGTATATATGGAATACTGGAGTTTTCTCTCATGTATCTACTATAATTCAAACGATGACAGCTCGTCCTATTTTTGAAACAAACTTGTTTCATTAAAACATGTTCTGTCACCAATAGACGAGAATTGAAAAGCACAGACGAGGGCAAATAATGAGATTATGGATACTTTGGGAGAGGGATATGAATGAAGAATGCAGCAAACGAGGGGGACATCAAAGACACTTCTTGGACATAACGAGTAAAATACGGCTCGAAATTAACGTTTTTGGGCAGTGGGCCATTGGTCGACCAGTTCTATAAATCTTGTGTTCTTGCCAAATTGCTGGTGGTCTGTATATTTGTAACATCAAACTCTATATGCATTCTGCCTGTAAAACCGTAATTTGTATTATATTTAACTACTCATTGTCAGGTACGTTAACATGTCGGGACAGCCGACGTGGCCGACGTGTTCCCGGCCACCCAGACGACAATACCGGGAGTCGATGGCGACATAAAGGACATTAAGCAATAACATATACAGACATGCTGACATACACACACGCACGCACGCACACTCGCACACTTCGTCCAATTATCCAAACGAGTGGCGATAACCTTCCACTGCCCAACGCAGATGGTCTCAAATTGCGGATGTTGGTCAGTGTTGCAGCCGATTAAATCACTCACAAAAGATGCTCAAAAAGCCTGATTAGCACACGTAACTAGTAACCGTTCAATAAAGCTAGTCTAGAATTAATACCAACAATTAGCAATGACTAACAAGTAACAAATAACAATCGTAGTTGACGTTTTGCAAAGCAAAGATTTCACGTTGACCCAAATTAAATTATTGACATCAAGTGAGGCCGGGTCTAGGTCACGCGGCTCTTTATAAAGTGCTCTGTATCACTACGCGCGTGGAAGTAATTAGCCTAATACTCTCACAACCATCGTTCGCATATAATCCCTGCTGCACTGTTTCAGTGAGCTGCTTCTACGAGGCTATCTTGCTACCGGCTATACGTAATAACCGCATAAAGTGACATATATATTGCCCTGTTATCCAGCATCAAATCATTTATGCGACCACTGTTACACAAATTCATGTATGTACATGTTGGATTAACAAGGTCATATACAATCGTGAGGTTGTATATGAATGTAGCTATGTATTTACGCACTTATGTACACACGCACACCCTCAAGCCAGTCAACATGCATTCTTGTTTTGGAAGTAATATATAAAAAACTACGGAAATAGTTTTAACCCTATTTAGGTTTGTCTGGTTATGTGACGTTTATCCTGTAGCATAACTTATCCAAGCCAACGGTAGTTGAGACGACGGCGTTATTGTTTTACTCATAAACATTGCGAAAAGTCAAAGCCCAGTGGTACATGAGGAACACAATACGACACTGAGTTGACAGATAATGTGATTTTAATCTGATAGTCATGCTTCAATGGATTAGGAAACATGGCGACAGTTAAAAACTACACTAATGGGCGGTGACTCGCACACGATTGGAGACTTTAAAGGTAGGTATGTCCTCATCTGAACACGCTGTGTACTGTGGTTGTCAGGGAGCTGTGGGAATGTGACTATCAGGGAGCCATGGGATTGCAGGGAGCTGTTGGACTGTGAATGTCAAGGAGCTGTAGGACTGTGATTGTCACGGAGCTATAAGACTGTGACTGTCAGGTAGCTGTAGGATTGTGACTACCATGGAGCTGTGGGACTGCGCGTGTGACTGTGAAATGATACAAACGTTCAAACTTTGCCCCAATAAAATATCAGTATCGAGACACCTTGAAGAAACTCAGCTATTATGTGGGCCCAGGAGAGATGACGCTCAAAGCAGGTTACACGTTTACCCCATGTGGGATCTTTTACTTCCCCTGGCATAGTCACCAGGTAGAAGGGATCAACAGCTTTTAGTATCCCTTCCAAAAGACACAGGCAATGTGAGGTGAACGAAATTGTCCAAGTTTCGAAAATGACAGCAGGTGGTTTTGAAAACGGTCAACCCTCGACGGACAGTTCGACTCTCTATCGTGCAGCTACCGCGCCCCATTTATATGGCAACAATCTAAATCCCATATCTAAATGATACAAAGTCGTGACGTGAAGTATCCATTTTGTAGTAGGGAGAAATGAAGAAATACTGTTGTGATAGGATGACCGGTCGACCACTGCCCAGTCCTAAGCCATGCAGCAAGAGGACTCGAAACAGGGGCCTCTCAATTGAGGGTCCAACGTTCTAACCACGACGCCACCGCCACTCAGCACAGCCTCAGACAAATTATCTTTTTACCACGAGTCACTGTGACTCAACTCGTATGAACTCATTTCTTAACATGTCCATCCCCCCGCCCCCACCCCCCCCCGCCGGAAACGGAACATGCCAGCCACGAACACGATATACTTTATCACAGACGTCATCGGCTGGAGCAGTGGGTAAATGCAGAGAATGTCGCCCCAACTGGCTTGGGGACCGACATGTCCTTTCGTTGAATACACATGTACCGTTCACGCACTCAACCATATCCGTTAATCATATCTAGCCGCTTTTCTATGCTGGCTTTGATGGTTTTCATTGTCATGGCGCTCATATTCCACCGTGGATCGGGCCGCAGAAGATTTTAGATTAGATATTTATCCACACCTAGGCTTACGTATTTCTATAACCATAGCTTTCATACGTAAATTATACCCGTGAGGCAATATATGTAGGCCCACGTATGAATGTATGGCAACATGTGATTTTAATCTCTTATATTTGATAGCAGTGTAGCTGCCAATGTGCTAGCGTTACACACGGTTCATGGCAGTGAGCAATCAGGTAGGTCACGACTTGATTGTCATGTTCTACTTCTCTTATTAGTTAAATATATTTGTAAATATCCCATTTTATCATTTGTGCTATTGGGAAGGTGGAGCATAACCGAATAGCTAATGTTTTTCGAGGACATAGTACTGTTACATTTCCGTATTGAAAATTGTAATTTTGACCAAGGCTGTGTGCTTGTGCCCCAAACTTGGGGGGCATGTGCACGGAGACCCCATAAGCGCACTTGGTGCTAATGATGCATGAGGTTGCCAGGATTTGGTAATTTGGTGGTTGAATGGTTTGCCGGTTGAATATATAGGAGGAAACCCCTTCCCTGCAAATCCTCAGCCGCCACAACATTATGATCCAATCAGAAAAAATTCATTACAAATATCTACAACTGGATATATAAATATTGTGTGAGGAAAGTCACAAAACACAGCTATATTGTATATTAACAATACTGTTCATCAGATGTAATACGTAGGCGTAAAGTAATTCCACCAAGTATTATGAATGCAGCACTGTCGTGAGATGTAATACGTAGGCGTAAAGTAATTCCACCAAGTATTATGAATGCAGCACTGTCGTGAGATGTAATACGTAGGCGTAAAGTAATTCCACCTATGTATAATTATGAACGCTGCATTGTCGTGAGAGTATAAACGTACGTTTGTATTTAGAACTGTTTAAAATGTGTAAACAGTAAAATTAGTGTCATTTTTAATTCATGCATAGCAGGCATAAAAACGCCACAAATGTCGATGAACATACAACTTGTACCCTTGTAGCATACGGGTGAAACTGCTTCTACACGTCGGGAACAGACGTGTCCTGTTTACAAGTCGCCAACTGGGGCTCCATTTTAACTTTTGAGTTCTCGACTCGACTCGACTAACTATGACTTGAACATGGGGTCGTAAACTCTATTTACATGTCGTGAACTGGCAGTCACGGTCGGGTAAACACGAACGCATTCGAACGCAGCGCGTGTACGGTCTTTGTTCCGGGCAATTTGGGTAAACGGGGATTTCCCAGCGGAAAACCCACATATTTCTTTGATGCAGCTTAATTAAATAACTTCTACGTGTAGACGTTACACGTTGGGCATGTTGAACTTCCCTAGTTATTAATAATTATAATAAAGATAGAATGTAATTATTATAAGCATTTGAGAAAAATTTTTGGCGCAACTAGAATGACAATTACAATATTTAAAAGTTGCTGTAACAGGAAGTATCACTGAACCGGTTAACAATAATAAAAATTAGGAATATGTCACATAACCACAGTTGCACTCACTTTCGATTAACATCGTGTAGCTTTTCTAATAACTTTACATAGATGTCATTAACCCAATATCAGACTCAGTGTGACTGTGACCGTCAGGAATCTGTGGGACTGTGACTGTCAGGAATCTGTGGGACTGTGACTGTCAGGGAGCTGTGTGACTGTGACCGTCAGGAATCTGTGGGACTGTGACTGTCAGGGAGCTGTGGGACTGTGGCTGTCAGGGAGCTGTGGGACTGTGGCTGTCAGGGAGCTGTGGGACTGTGACTCTCCGGGAGCTGTGGGACTGTGACTGTCAGGTAGCTGTGGGACTGTGGTTGTCAGGGAGCTGTGGGACTGTGATTGTCAGGGGCTTAGGAACTGTGACTGTCAGGGAGCTGTGGGACTGTGACTGTCAGGAATATGTGGGACTGTGACTGTCAGGGAGCTGTGGGACTGGGACTGTCAGGGAGCTGTGGGACCGTGATTGTCAAGGAGCTGTAGGACTGCAGGGATCGGTGGGACCGTGATTATCAAGGAGCTGTAGGACTGCAGGGAGGGGTGGGACCGTGATTATCAAGGAGCTGTAGGACTGCAGGGAGCGGTGGGACCGTGATTATCAAGGAGCTGTAGGACTGCAGGGAGCGGTGGGACCGTGATTATCAAGGAGCTGTAGGACTGCAGGGAGCGGTGGGACCGTGATTGTCAAGGAGCTGTAGGACTGCAGGGAGCGGTGGGACCGTGATTATCAAGGAGCTGTAGGACTGCAGGGAGCGGTGGGACTGTGATTGTCAGTGAATTGTAGGACTGTCAGGGAGCTGTAGGACTGTGACTGACGCGGAGCTGTAAGACTGTCAGGGATTTGTAGGACTGTGAGTGTAACTGTGAAATGATACAAACGTTCAAACTTTGCTCCAATAAAATATCAGTATCGAGACACCTTGAAAAAAACTCAGCTATTATGTGGGCTTATGAAATATGACGCTCAAAGCAGGTTACTCATTTATACCATGTGGAATCTATTACTTCCACTGGCATAGCCACCAGGTAAAATGGACAAACGGCTTTTAATGTCCTTTCCAAAAGACACAGGCAATGTGGGGTGAACGAAATTATCCAAGTTTCGAAAACGGCATCAGGTGGTTTCGAACCCCGGTCACCCGTCGACCGACAGTTCGACGCTCAATCGCACAGCTACCGCGCCCCATTAATATGGCAACATTTAAATCCCATATCTTAATGATACAAAGTCGTGATGTGCAGTCCATATTGTAGTAGGGGAGAATGAGGGAAAACTGTTGTGGTAGGAGTAGGATCACCGGTCGACCACTGCCCAGTCCTAAACCATGCAGTAAGAGGACTCGAAACACGGGCCTCTCGATTGAGGGTCCAAAGTTCTAACCACGACGCCACCGATCCTCAGCGCAGTCTCTGACAAATATTTTTTACCACGAGTCACTGTGACTCAACTCGTTTGAATTCATTTCTTAACAAGTGCTGATACTCCACCGTGGACAGGCCGCATACGATTTTAGATTAGATGTTTACCCACACTCAGGCTTATGCATTTCTATAGCCATAGCTTTGATATGTTACATATACCCGTGAGCCAAATATATGTAGACCCACGTGTATATGTATGCCAGCTTGTGATTTTAATCTCTTATATACTTGATAGCGGTGTAGCTACCAATATGCTAAGGGCCTAGACTGCTACATTTCCGTATTGAAAATTGTAATTTTGACCAAGGCTGTGTGCTTGTGCCCCAAACTTGGAGGCATGTGCACGGAGACTCCATAAGCGCACTTGGTGCTAATGATGCATGAGGTTGCCAGGATTTGGTAATTTGGTGGTTGAATGGTTTGCCGGTTGAATATATAGGAGGAAACCCCTTCCCTGCAAATCCTCAGCCGCCACAGCATTATGATCCAATAAGAAAAAAGTTAAAACAAATATCTACAACTGGGTATATAAATATTGTGTAAGCAAAGTCACAAACATATTTATATTGTAAGTTAACAATACTATTCATCAGATGTTATAAGTAATGTAATTCCACCAATGTAAAATTATGAATGCTGCATTGTCGTGAGAGTACAAACCTACGTTTGATTTTAAAACTGTCATTTTTAATGCATGCATACTAGGCATAGAAACGCCACAAATGTCGTTGAACATACAACTTGTACAATTGTAGCATACGGGTGTAACTGCTTCTACACGTCGAGAACAGACGTGTATGTCTACGGGCAAACAGCGTATAATAAACTATGCTGCATTCCAATGCACTCGTGTTTACGGTGAACAGGAGTACACGATATGTATTGATTATGATATGATTTCCCACGCCAACTGGTGCTCCCTTTTAACTTTTGAGTTCTCGACTGGTAACGACGAATTGAATAGGGATCGTGAACTCTATTTACATGTCGTGAACCGATATTCACGGTCGGGGAGACACGATCGCATTCGACCGCAGCGCGGTTGCGCTCTTTGCTGGAGGTAATTTGGGTAAACGAAGCACGGGTATTTCCCAGTGAAAAGCCCACATATTTCGGTGACGTGGTTTAATTGAGCAACTTCTACGTACAGATGTTACACGATTGGCGTGTTGAACCTCCGTAATTATTAATAATTATAATAAAGATAGAATGTAATTATTATAAACACTGGAGACCAGATTTTGGGGTCGTAACTAGAATGAAAATTACAATACTTAAAAGTTGCTGTAACAGGAAGTAACATTAGTCCGGCTTAAAATAATAAAAACGAGGAATATGTCATATGACCACAGTTGCATTTACTTTATTTTCACATCGTGCAGCTTTTTCAGTAACTTTACGTATATGTCAATAACAGTTATGGTTGATTATAATATGATTTCCCACACAATCAAGTTGAATCAACTATAGCTGTAAGACTGTGACTGCCACGGACTTGTGAGGCTGTGACTGCCAGAGAGCTGTAAGAATGTGACTGTCACGGACCTGTGAGGCTGTGACTGCCAGAGAGCTGTAAGACTGTGACTGCCACGGACCTGTGAGGCTGTGACTGCCATAGAGCTGTGTGACTGTGACTGTCACGGACCTGTGAGGCTGTGACTGCCACGGACCTGTGAGGCTGTGACTGCCACGGACCTGTGAGGCTGTGACTGCCACGGACCTGTGAGGCTGTGACTGTCACGGACCTGTGTGACTGTGACTGTCACGGACCTGTGAGGCTGTGACTGCCAGAGAGCTGCAAGATTGTGACTGTCACGGACCTGTGAGGCTGTGACTGCCAGAGAGCTGTGAGGCTGTGACTGTCACGGACCTGTGAAGCTGTGACTGCCACGGACCTGTGAGGCTGTGACTGCCACGGACCTGTGAGGCTGTGACTGTCACGGACCTGTGTGACTGTGACTGTCACGGACCTGTGAGGCTGTGACTGCCACGGACCTGTGAGGCTGTGACTGCCACGGACCTGTGAGGCTGTGACTCTCACGGACCTGTGAAGCTGTGACTGTCACGGACCTGTGAGGCTGTGATGAGATTAATGACACGATAGCTGGTTGTTCCCATACTTCACCGATATGCGTAAGTACTGATGACTAAATGTTTAAATTAATACGGTGTCACTTGAGTTGCTGATATTCTTTCTTTGATCTTTGATAAACTGATGTTAAACCACTGTGTTTTCATGTAGAATCATGTGTAGCAGTGATGCTTGGCTCCAATACTCGGAGTATTGCGGTATTACGTATGTTTGCATACTTTTTGTACAGTATGCAGTACTGAGTATGTAACTTGCAATATTTCAAGTTGTTATTTTGTGGACATTTTTGTGGGATCATTTCCCTGAACCGATACATCGGACAGGAGCTCCCCAGTCCTACTCCAGCTTGTGTCACATGACCTTGCACATGTGACTCGCCCAAAAATTCAAGTTCTAGGAAATCGGAAAGCCAATCCATTCAATTAATAAGTCTTTTGCATTCTCGCAGAGTGTTTCGTGTGATGCTAATATGAGCGTGAATTGTTTCAGACACAAACTGAAACCCTTGGCACGCAGGCGCCGTCGTGGACCAAGGATCAGAAGGCACCCAAGTGCATGCAATGTTCTGCAGGATTCACCCCAATTTTCCGGAGACATCACTGCCGAGCTTGTGAGCATGTAAGTTGTCAAGACTCCAATTTCATCATCTTTATCCTGACACAAATGTACCCGGTTTACTGTATTGCATTGTAAAGTTATTCACGAATCTGTGAAATGGTGACTAAGATGAGTAATTCAGTGAGCTTAGGTAACAATGCTAGATGAAGTACAGTGATTTTACCTAACCACAACAATGGAGGAAATACGGGGATATGTGGATATCTGAAGGCTACTTACACTGCCACATAAAAGGTTGCACATAGTTATTATATTATCATCTTTGTAATATGTATAACCATGATTATGGTGCAATTACTAATGTAGCGACCATGAACATTTGCAACTGTAGGTGGTGTGTGGGAATTGTTCAAGCCACAAGGTCCTACTGTCATACAATGATCAGATGAACCGTGTGTGCGACAAATGCTACAATACTCTATTACAAGGTGGCTCTGTAAGTACAATGACACCCGTTTCCCATGTGTACTTAAGCAGAGGCCTATGTGCAGGTTAATACTGTTTCTATTGAGACTAAGAAAGTAGCAGTAAGTATACGTCATCTAAGTTCTTTACTGTGTTTAATATGTGGCACTAGCTGCTCCACGTTTTCTGTTTGCTTATTTGTTTGTATGATATTAACAGGCTAATTGACGCAGTGTGTATTCGACAGGCAAAGACCAAACTCACCTGTGGCTTTCTGCACATATCCACTGACACGAAGCGCTGGCAGAAACAATACTTTGTCGTGTACAATGATTTTGTATTGCGCTCCTTCAAAGATGCCGAGGTATGTTTCACATCTACGTGCATACATCATCTAAACATGCACACATACACACGTGTGTACCAGTTGAGTATGACATCTGCATATGTATACAAGCATGCATGTATGTTTGCAGAAATTTACAAGCAAACAATACGTGTACGCATATACTTATATACTCAAACACTCATGGGACAGAGAGCGAAATGTTCATCTCTACAGGGAGAGCACGATCACCCTCAATTGTAGAATTGAACAAATCTATTATTAATTTGTTCTCTTGGTGCTACAATACCTTGTATTATTTGTACTTAATAACGTTAGCAAATGAAAATGGGTAAATACCTTTGCCTCCAGAGTTTTTGTCATCAGAAACATTTTGCTAAGAATTGATCACTATGTATGTAATTAATGACACATAACTGGAACATTATGCTACTCTTCCCTAGGATTCCTCTGTCATGACGTCAATGCCATTGTCAGGCTACACAGTATCAGAGGCATGTGCAAATACGAGACGCTACGTTTTCAAGCTAATTCGATTCGGACAGAAAGAAGTCCACTACTTCCAGGCAGAAAATCAATGTGACCTCGTGAGGTATGCAATGGTTGTCCTCTGTATCAAGCAGAGAAACTATTCAGGTGATAAGTGTCGTGCATTTTACTTTTGGGTTACTAATTAGATTGGTGAACGACAAAGTGTAACAATCATAAGTGTATTGCTATTAAGTTGTGGCTATGCTTGAAGGCATTTGAAAAATCGATAATGTTTATGTTGAAACCGTACCCACGCCATATTTATCTTTAGAGAACTAATGTGTTTGTAAGGGAATGCGTCTATGCAAACAGAATACAGAACTTGTACATTTTTGTTTTTAAGTTTATTTCATAATGACTACTAATAAGACAAATTCACACACTAAAATGCCAGAACTATGATATAATTTACGAAAAAAAATACGTAAGCCAACAATGATGCTCAGAATTTCGGAAAGAGTATTAGAAGTTTTATAATAACACAAGCTGTGGCATATGATAAGAAAATTTATAATCGTGAATCGTGTGTCTGTCGATAGGTGGACATCAGTCTTGGAGATGGCTATAAAAGGAAAGGCTATGTTGTGTGGCGACAGCCGTCAGAACAACACGTTGGAAGACAGTGATTGAGTGTTACATTCATCCTGCCTGCTGAGATTAAAGATACAAACACTGATCGCTTTTAATCGTAAAATTGTATACAGTACATTATATATATATATATATATATATATATATATATATATATATATATACACAATCATCACCATGCAGTAAGAGGACTCGAAACACGGGCCTCTTGATAGAGAGTCCAAAACTCTAACCATGACGCCACCGCCCCTCAGCGCAGTTTCAGACAAATATTTGTTTTAACACGAGTCACTGTGACTCAACTCGTTTGAACTCATTTCTTAACAAGCCCCCACACCCACCCAGCCACCACCCCGCCGGAAACGGAACGTGACAACCACGAACAAGATATACTTTATCACAGACGTCATCGGCTGGAGCAGTGGGAAAATGCACAGAATGTCGACCCAACTGGCTTGGAGGGCGACTTGTCCATTCCTCGGATACACATGTACTGTACACGAACTCATCAACCATATCCGGAACGTCATGCCGCCTTTCAATGCTGGTTTGAAGATTTTCACTGGCATGGTTCTCCCACTCCATCGTGGACCGGGCCGCAGAATATTTTAGATTAGATATTTACCCGCACGCAGGCTTCTGTATTTCTATAACCATAGCTTTGATATGTTAATTATACCCGTGAGCCAAATATAAGTAGGCCCACGTATGTAAGTATGCCACATTGTGATTTCAATCTCTTATATACTTGGTAGCGGTGTAGCTACAATATGCTAGGGGCATACACTGCTACATTTTCGTATTAAAAATTGTAATTTTGACCAAGGCTGTGTGTTTGTGCCCCATACTTGGGGGCATATGCACGGAGATTCCATAAGCACACTTGATGCTAATGATGCATGTGGTTGCACGGATTTGGTAGTTTGGTGGTTGAGTGGTTTGCCGGTTGAATATATAGGAGGAAACCCCATACCCTGCAAATCCTCAGCCGCCACAACATTATGATCCAACCAGAAAAAAGTCAAAACAAATATCTACAACTGGATATATAAATATTGTTTAAGGAAAGTCACAAAACACATTCATTCTAAACAAAGTGTATACTCACTTTGAGAAGCCAACTGCACATGCCAAGATTCTCATCGCCGATTTCTCATCGGCTTTTAATTTGATGCAGCCTCATATCTTAGCCCATAAACTCATTTCTGATTTTAATCTTGGAAAGCAGCTTGTTGCCTGGATTGTTGATTTTTTGTCGTGTCGTCCTCAGTCTGTTTTTGTGAATGGGAAATTTTTTTACATGAGGTTGACACATACGGGTTCGCCCCAGGGTTGTTGTCTCTTACCCCTCCTATTGAAATTTGCTGGTGACAGTGCATTACTTTCAGTTAGAGACTCAGAGAGACATCACTCAGTATTGTGAACAACAGATACTTAGGAAGGCACGCTCTATCTTAGTTAATGGTAGTCTCGCTCTATATCCCATGTTTCACACTCTGCCCTCGGGTCGCCGTTTTAGTTGCCTTTTGTGCAAAACTGAGACTAAAAATAATTGGCATGTACCATGTACGTAAGAAGTACCATGTACGTAAGAAGTACCATGTACGTAAGGAGTTATCCTTTATTCCTGCTGCCATCAGTCTTCTCAACAATGTGAAGTGAATGTAATGTGTGTGTATGCTCTACATATATTTAATGGTTACAGTGTGAAATGCACTCCATGTGTTCATGTGATAAATTATTGTTCTTGTGACTAAGATGACGTGAGCCAGTAATACGCGGTTACCTATGTTATATATTTACATTTTAATATAGTATATACTGTGCCCGTCCAAACGACGATGTAATTGCCCTGAATATATATATAAATATAATTATATATATATATATATAGTATATATATATATATATATATTATATATATATATAATTATATATATATATATATATGTGAGTGTGTGTGTGTGTGTGTGTGTGTGTGTGTGTGCGTGTGTGTGTGTGTGTGTGTGTGTGTGTGTGTGTGTGTGTGTGTGTGTGTGTGCTCAAAAGGGCACTAGAAATCACGTTAGGGGTACCTAAATGTTACAAGCTGTCATCCATGCCAGGGTTTATCTGTAACCTTTGCCGGTCACAACCAGCCCGGATGACACTTTCTATTTTGATTTTTTACTGTGTAGTGAGCTATTTAGTAAAGATGATGTTCATATTTTGCAATGTATACATGATTGGCTGTAACTCAACTAATTATATAGCTACATAACTAAATGTAGTATAACAATATCTGGAAGAATGAGGACTATGTCAGGGGTAAATAATTATATCAACACCATATAAATATTCGACAAAAAACATAAAACGTACCCAAATATATAAATATTTTATTTTGGTTTCTGGATGAAAGTGTACTATAGTTTCTATAACTTCTTACGTTCATGGTACATGCCAATTATTTTTATCACAAAATAATGCCAGTTCATTTCCAAACACGATAACACCAACTGATTCGGTAAATAATGTAATAGCATTAAGTGACAACCCAAAATATAACGTTACCCCCTTTATTTTTAATTGCCGCCAGATCTATATAGAGTTGGTGTCATAGTATGATTTGTTGTTTTATATGTAACTGACCCCACTGCAACGGTGTCAGTTTCATAATCCTATGAAATATAGCCAATTGTATGGTGAACCCAGTATCATAAACAATGTTGTGAGTATATTATGTAGATGTAACCAGGGCCCGTGTCAGAAGTAAGCACCTAGTTTCGGCAGTGTATGTACAATATATCGAATGCAATTCCAGTGTTCACATATACTTCATACAAAAGCTTTATATTCCAAGAAATAAGACAGAATCGGATGTGGTAGCTGAATTTGTGGATTGTCGACCCTGACAGATTAATAGATGGACACACATTCTGCGAGACACCGTATTTCATGGCGTTTTAATTTCGCCTCTGACGGTACATACGAAAGGTACGATCAGTGTAGTCACGTTAGATGAGCAACTGTATTCAAAGGCCAAGGAACTTCAGTCGGAGAACCCTGAAGTTTGTAGCAAGATCTTTCTTCGTCTTGGGAGCTTCCATATTGCCAAAAACTTCATGAAAGCTGTTGGACGGCACTAACAAACTCTGGGCTACAATCTGTGTTGGCAGAAAGTTCAGTATTTGGTGACAACACAGCTAGTAACAACATGTCAGCAAAATCTTACAACCGAACAATCCGAGCGCACAAACTCACATTGGAGGCCCTGAGGCTAATCCTGTGGCCTCAGTTTCTAGGGTGGGCAAAATACCAAGGGTTTGATGATGCAGATCTTCAAAGGTTATCTCAGCAACTGGCACAGTCCTTGGTGACAACGGGGAAGACGAAACCCAATCTGAAGTAATGCAGCAGCTGGAAGATGCAGTGCAATTACTGGAGCAGTATGCTGGAGACATTACATGAACATGGTTATGATACTGCTAATGTTCATACGCACAGAACGTTTAGGTGTTATGGCAGATGCATAAATCTGCCTTTCTTGCAATGTTGCCATGGTTTGCCCACTATGATCATACTAACTACATGAGATGGGGAACAGTGTATGCAACAGGTAAAAGTTTCTCACCCAGATGTGCACCGACTGTTCATGGATGGGCACTTTATTGTAAAATCTACACACAAAACATTCAATTAGATCAGTACTGACCTGGCGTTGGAACAGGTTAACAAAGTGGGAAAAGTGGCAAGTGGTCTAGTAGGGATTACCCGATCAAACAGCGCGAGGGACAGATGGTGTTTGACATAGAGTGAACGTAGCCGTTTTGTTGACGAGACGTCCGTTATCTTTGGCTTAACTATAGATGATGCACAATATGCGCCTTCTGCAAACAAGGATGTCGGCACTTCAAGAATCAAAAGGGGCAGATACCATATTAAAAATCTGGTCTACCAACTGGAACAGGTCTCTGTGTTCAGTACACATTGTCCAGACTTCACCTGTCTTGCTACTCGGGACATTGCACCTGAAAGCATCAAGACTGCTTTATTCACAACTCAAACACACGCAGAAGACAAAATCAAAGAGTTCATGGATACTCGGCTATGTAAAAGGGAAGTGGGGATCAACGTGAAGCTGAAACAATCACAAAGATTTAGTCTTAAGAATGTGTACATTGTTGAGAACAAGATAAACCCGAAACAAAAGGGTAAAACAATAAAGGCTGACAATGTGCTCTTTCATCGATTTCTGGTGGCTAAATATGCAGGGCGTGAGATAGACCTCAAGAAGTTGTTGTGTCATGAACTTTCACCAGTTCCACTCGCCATAGCTGGAAATCTACGACCACAAACAAGGCTGCACTTGGAAAGCTTCTAGAGGAAGATGTGAGAGTTGAAACCCTGCCAACTACAGAACTTAAAACTTGCACCATGATAGATGGATGACCAATGTGCAAGCAATGGGAAAGCCAGCAGGGTTAAAGATGTTTGGAGATCTTTCTGATGCATTCAGTTATGCGGTATTCAACAATTTCTGCGAGAGATGCACACGGGTAGATGTCGTCTTTGACAGGTACCGGAAAGAGTCAATCAAATCAGGAACCCGAGCAAACCGAGGAAGTCAAAGCAGACCTATCCTTCGTAAGATTGACGGCAGATACGTTCCTTTACTGGTCAACTGGAAACAATTCATCGACCTCGCAGGTAACAAACTTAATCTTACATAATTCCTGAGTGAACAAATGCTGGTGAAAGCAAACAAAACTTTGCCAAATTGTGATTTAGTCAAACCTGGAGGCTTTGCTGATGAAACTACAACAGAATCATCCCACGGATCAGATGTCCATCTACTCGAATCGACTCATGAAGAGGCTGATACGCCATTATACTACATGCTACTGCAGCTTGTGAAGCAGGGTTTGAATGTATTATCATCGCGAGTAGAGACACTGATATGTTGGTACTTGTGATTCACTTTGCCGCACAATGGAGTTGAGAATTATGGATGAGAACAGGAACAGCAAAACAGCGAAGCTTCATTGCTGTTCATGACATACAGTTACCTCCAACTCTCCGAAGGAACATCCCAGCATATCATGCATTAACATGATGTGACACTGTCAGTCAGCTGAGTGTCCACATGGAAAACATTCCAGAAGCATGCAGTTCTGTTGGATCATCTTGGACGTGGAGCTCTTTCTAAAGCCACAGAGAAACAAGAAGAGGAATTCATCTGCAGAATCTCTTCGCCATGCTCTAACGATGCAGCCATTACCGAAGTGCGTTACAGACTATTTCAGAAATATACCAAATATCGAAAAAAGCTTCCGCCTACCCAGAGTTGTCTTTCCAAACACATCCAACGTACAACCGTAATTGGTATTTGGCAACACCCGTCAATAATGGCTGGAACAAGGATCCCACCAGTGGACAACTTCACCTACTGCTGATGGTGGAGGACCCCTTACCACAGGAATTCTCAGATATTGTATATTACAAATACAAAAACTGTGCAACTGCAAGATGCACCTGCAGATCCAAGCAGCTAACGTGCACAGGTGCATGCTCATGCAGCGATGATATCTGCCGGAACCCATTTACTTCGATGGACGATGAAGAACCAGACTAATTATCAGTTACACGTGTCCTTCTAATGTCTGTCTTCACAGTTAATGAATGAGCATCCCTCATACCCAGTGATTTGGCTGGGATGGGTGTTATTTTGTGCAGAAGAACATTGAACAATCCGTGCCCCTTTCCTGTATGGGGAAATGGTGGGATTTAACTGACTGGTGGATCAGATTACCATGTGTAACAATATAAGTTTTGATTAATATGTAATCATCAAGTGTGAGGTGATTGTTAATTGGGGCTTAATTAAGATATGTTTCCCAATGACTGTAGTGTTTCACTTTCTGACAATCTTGAAAACATGGGGGGTAACATTGATTTGTGCATAATAATAAGTCATTTTCCATTGTTTAGCGAAACAGTTGGTTTTGTTTTGTTTGGAAGTGAACTGGCATTATTTCATGATAAAAATAAATGGCATGTACCATGTACGTAAGAAGTTATAGAAACTATTGTACACTTTTGATCCAGAAACCAAAATAAAATAGTTGTATATTTTGGTACGTTTTATGTTTTTTGTCGAATATTTTAATAATATTGATATAATTATTTATCCCTGACATAGTCCTCCTTATTACATATATCTATATACCACAATTAGTTTATGTAGCTCTATAATTAGTAGAGTTACAGCTGATTGTGTATTCTTTGCAAAATCGCGACAAAATCTCAACACCAACTTCGCTAAATAGCTCACTACACAGTAAAACATCACAATAGAAACTGTCATCCGGGCTGGTTGTGACCGGTAAAGGTCATAGATAAATCCTGGCATGGGTGACAGCTTGTAACATTTAGGTACCCCTGATGTCATTTTTTGAGATTATTTGCCTAGTCTAATACGAGTTTATTGTCCAATGAAACATTGGATAATTGTCTTCTGCTTGCTGAGTATTATATGTAAAGACAATAAAATGTTAGGCAAACATGGTAAATAAAAGAAATATATACATGAAATGAGTTAATAAAGTAATAACAGTAGTACATACATGAAAGTAGTCCATACAATATAATCATACTGCCTTTACGTACTTACGTTAGTGCAATTTAAGACATGCGATCACATACATTATTATAAAATTGCTGTAATTTGGGTAACAATAATCAATTCTTAAGATATTCAACTAAATAAACACACATATATGCACTGTTCAGCGATCGGCTTGCACATGATGAACACTTAAATCTGAGTTTGTTGAGACGACTTATCGCCTGGGGAACGAAACTGTTTTTGAACATGTTTGTTTTCTGCATTTTGGACACCGGTATCGTCTTTGCGACGGAAGAAGGTCAAACTCGGTGTTCAGGGAGGCCTGTGATCTTGGAAGCAGTTTTGCAGATGTTGAGAAGCATATTTTTGTGTGATACAGATATAGCATGGAAAAACAGATACTACAATATCAATATGGTAGAAGTTTGGGGTCAACATGAAATGATCTTAGTTTTCTTAACAGGTACAGTCTTTGCTGGCACTTTTTGTACACACCTTGAACATGGGGACTAAACGTCATCTTGTTAAGTGTCAAGTGTTACACCAAGATATTTAAAGATGTCCGATACACAGCCTCACCACCAATACATAGTGGTCCATCAAACTGGCCGCTGGTGCGGAAATCAATGCAGAATTCTTTTGTCTTGCACACATTCAGTTCTAGGAAATTTTCCTTGCACCACACTGATATCATAGAGACAGTTTTCTCATCAGCGAGGAACGAATCTGACCTGTTCAGGCACGCCACTACTGCTGCGTCATCTGAGTATTTAATCAGGACATTAGAGTCATATTCGCTCCTTGAGGTCGTTGGTGTACAGGGAGTAAAACTTACCACTTCGTTTTATCATGTCGACATGTATGTAATATATTGTATGGTTTTTGTGTTGAATACTCTGTTTTGTTGTCTTTGGGACGACTACAAATATATTACCTGTTTCCTGTTGCTGATAAAATTATGCATCCAGTGAATGAATTTAGGGGGCATTTGTGTTCAATATTGTTAAATCCTGGAAAATAACTCTGCTATAAGACGTTCAAAACACTGATTTGGTGTTTTGAACCTAGCATACTCAGTGAAGGCAAATGAGAGGACGATTACACGTGTTGGCGGCACGACTCAAACACGAATAGCGATACCGTGGCTGCTATTTGGTTTATTTCAACAACATACATTAATACAGA
The DNA here is from genome assembly GCA_033239005.1 of Lamellibrachia satsuma. Classification (NCBI taxonomy): domain Eukaryota; kingdom Metazoa; phylum Annelida; class Polychaeta; order Sabellida; family Siboglinidae; genus Lamellibrachia; species Lamellibrachia satsuma. Next base: position 2,615,231 of record BSQZ01000053.1, read on the forward strand.
AAGGTACATATGTAAATTGTTTGCGTAATATCTTACAAATGTTACATTGTTTATATAGTAAACATATCCAGTTCAATTATATGTATATATGTATGTACGTACGTACGTACGTACGTACGTATGTATGTATGTATGTATGTATGTATGTATGTATGTATGTATGTATGTATGTATGTATGTATATATGTATGTATGTATGTATGTATGTATGTATGTATGTATATATGTATGTATGTATGTATGTATGTATGTATGTATGTATGTATGTATGTACGTACGTACGTACGTATGCACACATATGTACAATAATGTGGTGTAATAATGAAGACTATCCCAAGCTAACGTATATCAAATCCTTAATTTTCCGAAGTGATATATAAACGAGTACATATCGTCTGTAGGGGATGGCAAAAATTGTGTCGATGTATGCGTCAACTAGCAGCCAATAGCGTGACAAATGTCACGTCCGACGGGTTGTTACTTTCCACCCTTTGCTTTCCCTCGGGCCGCTGACCGACCTCGAGAGGTGACGGGCCTATAGTACCCGTACTTCCTTGGCTGCGGAAGCAGGATGTCGCGTAAGTCTACCCGGAACATGAATCGACCACGAAGCTCGCAGTTCGTCTGTGTCCTGATGTCGATAATGTCCGGGGTAAGAGAGCCGAATTGTGTGTAGTAGCGCATACCGGATCCTTTGTTGAATCCAATCTGAGACATAATAAAACAACTTATTATTCACGAATGCCTTACGGAATGTTTTCAGTGATATGATTAAATTCATACATCATAATCAGGTTAGGAAATGTCACAAACGTATGTTTAAAGTGTCAACTCGCTGGTCGTTACTTTCTAGTAATAAATCTGTTAGTTCACCGGCCAGATTACAGACGAGTTGTAGCACTTCATTGAGCTCACGCAAGCTGTAACTGGATAGTGAGTAGTTGCATAATACAAACATAAGGCGAGCTGTTCTAGAATGAGTTACGTGAGATATAAATACGTCTTCACTAAAAACAATCCACAGTAGAAGTCGCTGGTGTACGAGGAATAATCTCGTTTCGGTTGTAATATTCATTTTGAACGAAACATTTAACGCTTCGTATCATTCACACTTGTCTCGGGGATCCTTTTATATCAATTTAAATAATCCCACTGAATACTAATTGGTTATGTGTGTCAGCTGATTATGATTACCTTAGCCAATATTCCTTATATGTTTTACTACTACATTGCGTTTAACTGACGTCGAGTAATTTCCGGAATGCGGTATGACACTCGTAGTGGTGGATTGTGCATATAACTGTTAAACTTGGTTCGTTTGTGGCGTCGGAAGCGACAGTGCATCAATACATGTACCACTGTATCTCCGTGGGTTAGCTCTTTGTAACATTATTGGGACGTACTATAAATGTCACAGGTATTTACCGATTTTGAGTATTGATTTTCTATTTCTAATTTTCAATCTTATTGCTAGGTAATGTGCTTGTGCAAACCTGCCTTGAGTAATTACGTTGTTATTAGTATCGCTGCTAATTAGTTACGAAATGTTAAAGATTCTACAAATTAATACAAATAATAAATATGACAACTTGCACAATAAAACCAGTTTACAAAACATTTGCGAAAAAATATTGCATTAAGTAATTTTTCTTTAATATATTGACATATTTCTGTTAACTACAAATATGTAATATATACGTTAATGTTTTGATTGTGCTTTCTTATTAGGCTACCATGCTTGGTTTCTATCGTGTTCAGCTTACCACTGCCGGGTAACCGCCCAGACCGTTACTGTCTCCATTACTCGCTTTCCCAGTTGTCCACGCGATGTCGCCGTAGTTGAACATGACGTATGACCTCTGTCCTTGCATAATCAGGACCGCTTGGAATGTGCTCACCTGTAAAGGGAATATCATTTGAAGGCTGTTACTTTCTGAACCACTTTGGGCGGACTCAGCGGTAGTGGAATATTATTTCAAGTCGGTTATTTTAAGCGCCACTTTACTTTCAGTCATTTTGAACGGTTTTGTCAAAATTGTCTATTTGTCGTGGTCGACGAAGACAAGTTGGTTGCTGCGGGATGTCTGTGACGAGTGTGCGAGGCGAGACCAGCATTGTAGCGAAAGGCACGCTTGCAGTTCTGCCAGGTCCAACGACGAATGGCGTTTGTGTTGGAAAGGTGTGTTTGACGATTATTTAGTCGGTGTTGGTAAATGAGCTCCGTCTGTATGTCCACTAGCATTTGTACACCATAAAGCCTCGCTAGACAAGCTGGACGGTTCACGCTTCACGTTCCCATGAATTTAAATTCATCTCAGCAGCGTTAAACGTTAATATGCCTCTTTGCATTGGAGCCGTTATTCTCCCACTGATCCTTGCCCTTCTTTCAATTCACGAACAACACAGTCCTTTGGTATATCTCGTCACCCATTCTACACCCAATTCCGCCCACCGAAATTTAGCTCTTTCAAGGATTTCGGTGTTGGGGATTCTTTCTTTGAACGTGCTCAATTGCAATGGACTATCATTTGCAATACGTCACTTTCAGAATCATTTTCATTTTGAAAGTGCTCAGTTGTAATGAAATTAATTTGTTTTTGGTTATTTTTATAACTATTTGGAACAAGCTCAGCTGTAATTGAGTATGCTTGTAATAGGTTACTTTGTTCAATATGTTCACACCGTACAAAACAAAAGGTTCATTCTTTAAGCATGAAGAATAATTTGTATTTAATTCATGGGTATTTTTTCCCGTTATCGTTTGCTTTGTCCAACGCGTCTCTATCGATGTTTTCTTTATAGCATAACCGATCACATCAGTGTACTTACAGGAGTCGTACCCGGCCAGCGGAAGAAAGTCACTCGATGCCAGGAGGCAATGAAGACACGATTTATTGCGACGTTGATTCCAAACGCCTTTTTCACGTCGTTTCTCGCCCTCTGTAGAATTTGACCATCGTTCGTCTCCCTGCGAATATTTATATTGGATGTAGTTTGAAAAATAATGCTTAGGCGTGCTTGCAAAGCATATTATATAAGCGTTATGGAATGCAAGCGCATTTTCTCGATTAAACGCTTGCAAAATACGAAACATATAATGATACAATTCAACAAAACATAGATTGTTTACTACTAGGCAACATGTCTGTATGTTACATATGCCATTTGTGAAGCAGATGTTATCACATTATATAAAGTAGGTAAATAACCACAACGATCATGTTTGTTTATTTGTATCTTCCATACCTGTAGTATATGCGCCCATCATTCAGTGTAGTGTCAACATCGGCCCAATAAGGTGCGATTACTGTGTATCCTCCTGTCAGAGGGAACCACCGGGGAGTGTATGTTCTGATCGGGTTGTTGAAGGATATCAACCCGTTAGTGTTGACCTATAAATACGGAAATGCTTCTTTTTTTACTTACGCACGATTTATTTGTTTTCATTTCAAGTTTTATCAGCGTTTATGAGCGTGCGTGCGTGCGTGCGTGCGTGCGTGCGTGCGTGCGTGCGTACGTGTGTGTGTGTACCCAGTGTACTCAGTGTGAACTACAGCTGGTAAACTTTATTATTTATATGTGCGTGCGTAGCTGACAAGAAGCTGCCTCGGGTAAGACACCAATGTGACTATTAAATAATAATATAAGTAGAAGCAGCGATGTTAAAAGCAGAACACAAATGGAAAGAGTTAAAAGCCAAAAAATAGTGTCCGATGGATCGTAGTCGTTGATGAATTATGCTCCGCAGTGGAGTGAAAAGGCTTAAGTCAACTAAGTTATCATACTAAGCAAGAGCAGGCTAACGGAAGGACATTGGTCGGGTGGGACTAAACTTCATAAACCAATTTGCGAGATATGATCAATCCAACAAAACGATGGTGATTCAAGTGCTCTTTCATCAACGTGTACAAACCCTAAATATATATATATATATATATATATATATATATATATATATATTACTACCACTGCAACTAATAATGAAACTACTAACTGTATATACACAGGAACCTGAACTGAGTATCAAACTAATATAGTATGACCAAAGGACAATTTTCTAGTTTATTATTTATTTTAATTAAATGTATTTTTTTCTGTTTCGTGTTCGTGAAAACGGAATAGATATACTAGCTAAAATCAGATATCGCGCTATGTAACTGCATATTTTCCAGCATGCGTAATTACACCGTGAAGATAATAAATATATATAATATATATATATATATATATATATATATATATATATATATATATATATATATATATATATATATATATATATATATATATATATATATATATATATATATATATATATATATATATATATATATATAAACACACACACTCATTAACTCACATACATTTTCAGCTAACAACCGATTGATGAATCTGGCATATACTAATATGTTCTCTTTTGCCTTAAATATGTGTGTGTGTGTGTGTGTGTGTGTGTGTGTGTGTGTGCGTGCGTGCGTGCGTGCGTGCGTGCGTGCGTGCGTGCGTGTGTGTGTGTGTGTGTGTGTGTGTGTGTGTGTGTGTGTGTGTGTGTGTGTGTGTGTGTGTGTGTGTGTGTGTGTGTGTGTGTGTGTGTGTGTGTGTGTGTGTGTGTGTGTGTGTGTGTGTGTGTGTGTGTGTGTGTGTGTGTGTGTGTGTACACTCTATTTGTACTTACATAGAGAGAACTGTACAACTTGTTAAAGAACTTGAAATTCACAGGCAGTGATATCTGTGCAGTACTGCCGTCGTCAATCACAGGTGCCGTGTTGTCCCCGCAACAGCCGTATGGGTAGAAGTGAACCGGGGCCGGAAGTGGGTCCGCCTCGCCGACTGGCAGCAGAGCGCAGAGCGCCAGAACAGATGCGCACAATTCGAGCAGAAACATTTTCACGTTGTCCCGAAACTGCTGTGGTTGGCTACTGACAGGATTTATATACCCTACAGATATCGTAATCAGCATGTCAAAATATGTGACAACGACGTCATTAGCATTTTATCATACGCCTATAATTTGTCAGAATGCAATTAATTGTCATTTGCCTGTTGTTTGTCTCACCATGAACACATTTGTTCCTCCCAATATGTATAATGTTTCAAACCATAATATTATATCGCATTAATTGAAAGACGATTAACGCACTTTATTCAGCCTACTTTATATGATATTACACAATACTATCAATTACAGATACAACATTGGAGTGCATGCGGAAGTTTCCATTACATTGTGCAATGTGTATGTCACTAAATGACGGTGAAGTTCGGCTGAAGATAGAAAGAACAAGTTCATGAAATCACTCGCGAACAACGTCCATGACATGTTAGTGTCCACTTTCCGAGATAACACTTATTCTCTCCTTACCATACTATCCACCATGGATTTAGGATGTCGTCAGCTCTTTCTGGATGTCAGCGCAATTATATGCACAGTTTCCCATAGATACTGGCTGGCTTTCCCATGTCCAAGTTCCTGATGGGGAATGAACTAGGCATGAGATACACCGTTAGTTTTTTTCGAAAATAAATCATATTGATTGGAGTAGCTTCATGCCGTTTCCGACCAAATATAAATAAATAACATATTACCAAGCTGGGACAGGAAAACAGAAATATTGGTATGCAAAATTCGCCACACACACCTTACCCCGCCTAATACGGGCACCACAAATGGTATTGCGCCTGGATCGGAAACCAACGATTGTTGTGTAGTAGTGCGTCCGACTGTCGGTCGAGGGGACCGGAGTTCGTAACCCACTGGTGTCGTTTTTTACAACCCTAAACAAAGAAATCCATAAACAACCATATCAAAACAATATTACTGGACGATCCCAAAACATCGATGTATGATACAATTTAATCTCAGAGCCTCCTCCCCAGCTATGTTAAACTTTAAATAAATATATTTCTACATGGGCAGACAAAATGTAGATTAGTTATCATAGTGTCAAAACCAAATTAATAAATTAACTATGTTATAGTGATGCTGTCGAAGTAGCTTTAACAAATCCTCAAGATTATTTGTTTGTTTTTACACGTGAACGGTAACGCCTGAAACCAAATACTCCGCCTAGTAGTAATATACCTTACTAGATTAATTAGCAGCAATCCAACTTGTTCGTGCATTCGCTTCCAAAGCAGAAATTGTATCCTTTCTCTATCCCAGGCCCGCAGAACATCAGTCACAACTGTTGTCGTTTCGAAAGTTTGGAAATTTTGTTCACCCTGTTTATCAGAAGTTACACTAAATGCCACCGGTGCCTTCCACTTCATGACTATGCCGGGGAAGTAAAAGATCCCACGCAGGAAAATAGAGAAAACGCTATAAGAGAACATTCTGAAATAAACCAGAACTATGAAGAAATTGCTCTAATGTGAAGACGAAGAAGACTACATCTTTGTTTCACGATTTATATATATATATATATATATATATATATATATATATATATATATATATATATATATATATATATATATATATATATATATATATATATATATATATATATATATATATATATATATATATATATATATATATATATATATATATATATATATATATATATATATATATATATATATATATATATATATATATATATATTCACTACAAAGAGAAGAGTAATTGGTACATTTCGAACAGCACAATGCTGCTAGTCACGGTGTCAATATATATATATATATATATATATATATATATATAATATATATATATATATATATATATATACATATATATATATATATATATATATATATATATATATATATATATATATATATATATATATATATATATATATATATATATATATATATATATATATATATATATATATATATATATATATATATATATATATATATATATATATATATATATATATATATATATATATATATTATATATATATATATATATATTATATATATATATACATATAACTGAAATATTGCATGCATACCACATTATATATATATATATATATATATATATATATATTTTATATATATATATATATATATATATATATATATATATATATATATATATATATATATATATATGTGTGTGTGGTATGCAACATTTCAGTTTCGGACATATATTTTGACTTGTTTGTTAGGAAGTCGTCGATTAATGCAATTGTGCTGCGTGCCTGGGATAGACAGAGGATACAATTTCAGTTTTGGAAACGAATGCATCAGCAAGTTGGATTGTTGCTAATTAATGTATTCGAGTGTGGTTTCACTTGGCGAGGTATTTGGTATCAGGCGGGACCGTTCACTTGTGCACACAAACAAATAATTTTTCAAAGTTGCACAGTAATTATCAGTAAAATATGCATGCATGTGCATGCTACTTCGACAGCATCACCACAAACTATTAAATTAGTGTACGTTGGGCGATATTTTGGAAGCTGCTTTAAAACGAGTTTAGTAATTTGATCTAATCTACATTTTACCTGGATATGTTGAAATGTATTTACTAAATGTTGTCTTAGGAGGAAATAAATTCTACACTATCTGATCAAATGTAAAATTGCTACACTGATGTTATTCTCACTAGTTTGTATCAAATGCGTTTTTGATATTGAGAGGTTTGCCCCTGAAAAATACTTCCTCGTGGAGTGAGATGATAAACATCCAGAAAATGACTCAATGTAACTCTTCGAAAAACTTTGTATCCAGTTAACTAACTTATAATATCCAACACCAATAAAGTCAGCAGTCTACATGACATATCATCCCAAGCGTAACCATAAACAAAACAAACTGAATATGTTTACAATTGACTGCGTTCATTAATGCTACGCGAAAGGAATTGTTTTCTCATAGCAGACAATGCATCGTTGCTTCATAAAATCGTAAGCCGTCATCTTCAGCCATGAGTGGTGTGTGGCAGGAAGTGGGACGTTATTCCTAAACAAATCTTGCAGTGTACATAGTGTAATATTGAGTAATAATAATAAGAAGAAAGATAATACAAGTGTTAGAAGTATGGTTTGTTCATATTCAACACATATGTAGTTTGTAGCATCCACACCAATTATACAATATACACCAATCACATCACACGTGACAAGTTGGCCTCAGCATTAGGTGGCATGAGGTGGCGTGATTGGGGAGATGTGGGAAGTTGTCTCTTTGAATGGTGCGACGTGGGAAGCGGCCCAAAAAAGGTTAGCTCATCAAAAAAGGTGAAAGATGGGACGTTATCCCGCAAAAGGGTGGGAGTTGGGAGATTGACCTCCATACAGGTGGGGAATTGGAGGTTGGCCCCCAAAACCGGTGGGAGATAGAAGGTTGAGTCCCCTGCCACACACCCTGCTATGTGCCTTGCCGTTGATCTGCATAATGTAGACAAATGGTTGTAATTTAACCGACGCGCGGAGAAACAAATTAAAGACGTAACGTATCACTAATGTATCAAGTCTCGAAACACGATCTCTTTCCGTCTCATAAATGTTGCAGTAACATCCAAAATCTGTGCCAGCCGACAGGGCCATGACCCAATTATAATACTCTTAAGGGTATTAGGCAATACATGTTTGCCTTTTCCGAGTATTATTACCAATACAATTAAAATAATATTTATCCAACTTTATAATGCAGTGTACATAGGGTAATATTAAGTAATAATAATAATAATAAGAAGAAGAAGAAAGATAATACAAGTGTTAGAAATATGGTTAGTTCATATTCAACATATATGTAGCTTGTAGCATCCACACCAATTATGCAATATACACCAATCACTTCACACATGACAAGTTTTACATTAACCCTTTACAATACATTAATTGAATTGTCAATATGACGTGTTCAACCATACATCTATGTTTGCATAATAGTGTCTATATTTCATATAACATGCATTGAAAGTATTGCAGTTAAAATTCAATACAATTACAATATAATACATTTTGCTTATGTTGATCCACAAATATTCATGCGTAGGACCACTGTCGAAAATACGAGTAAATCAAATGACACATTACTTCAGTGACGCTAGCGGCAACATAATTTTTATTAATTACACAGGCAGATTGGAGAGAAACTGGCAAGCCCACGTAATAAATAAAGAACTAATTAATTAAACACAACTAATTACAAATATATGTGAATTCAGCTTTGAAATGGCACCATCAAGAAAGCTGGGTTGAACAAAATAAACAAAACAACATTCGTTTACACCTTTAATCGTCCGTTTAACAAAATTGGCCTAAACCCAAACGTGCAAAAGGCATTTATCGTGCTAATATAAAAAATATATATTTATATTTAACAAATCACGATTGGTAAAAAAGCCGGCGTTATATTTGGAAGCTAAAATATTGATGCTCCTGTTGAAAATCACATAATATGAACATCGCAATAATGAAAAAAACATGTACAATGTGTCAAGAATGTCCACATATCGTAGAAATGTATTAACCTAAAAGTTGCATAAAATAAAGACTACGAACAATAAACTGCCCTCGTGTGGGATTTGAACACAAGACCAAAATATGAGCACCCATACACTCTCAGCCGCAAAGGTAGTTGTGTAGGAAATCTGGTTCGGCTGTTACACTGAAAACGAGCACGATGTTAAATAATTATTTTATTTTATTTTATTGTTTGCGTTATGTCAACATATATTAAGTTCACATTTCCTTGGAATGCACTGTATGCGCCTACGACACGACATTTACTCATAACTGGTAAGTTAGTATGAGAGTATAGTTAACTGGTTTTTAAAACAAATACCCGAGGTTTCGTAATAGAGAAAAGTGGTGATTTCCTCGTGAGTATGACAAAACGGAGACTTGAAAATCTGAATTTAGATAATCAAAGCAGCCAAATGTAGGCACCATTTAATGTAGTTATCAGATAAATTCAACGCATGAGGGCCCCTTCGACATAGCTACTGGCTTGTGATGGCCAATTGCCATAACATTTTTTTCTAAAATTTATCAATATCAATGTTGCAGAAGTCGAGGCGATTTAATTGACGACATGTATATTACATTACTTTATATCATTAGTTTATCGTCGCATGGATTGAGTTGTGAACGTTGAAATACATGTATGTATATCAGTTACCTCTTCCATGAGTGCGGACGAGTCGACGGATTGCTGTTCTGGCAGAAAGCGCTTTGTATACATCAACGACGTAAGTAGGTACGTCTGTCTGTCTGTCTGTCTGCCCGCCCAGCAATCTGTCCCACATTGCAAATCAGGAAGGGTCTGTTATTAATGTAGCTGATTCATAGGACATTCAATTAAAATTGGTGACCTACATATTACTTACTATGGATGTATATTTGATTCACATTAGTCACCTTCATTATATATTATCCGTGTGACATAGATTAAACATGGGTTAACAATGGGATACTGACTTAGCATTAATTGAACGTTCTGCTATTTATCTTGTGTTGGGGTACAACTGGAGTGACGACAGGACAAACATAATCGAGAGAAGAACGTGTGCATAGCGTGCCACCCCTCCATCAATCACACTGCCACTTAATCGCCGAGTAGGCGCCGTATACAAAGATATTCTAGCGTAGACAAATTACAAACGACGACTCAGAAGGAAAACGACATGTCAACTGGAACTATCACTCAGAGGCCTGGAGTTTGGTGGTATCTGTCCTATACTTATCAATATTAGTGAAATAACATCGATAGTAGAGAAGATGTTGTATTCAGTGCTGGTAGTGTTGTTGGCGTTGGCCGTTCTACCATCGCAAGAAAAGGCCGCAAAGGTAATTCAGATGCATTATCATGGCGTTCATGATCCTTTAAACCCCCAGCCAGCAGCGCCCCGTTAACTTTTATGTTAACAAAATTAATCAGTTCTAGGAGATATGAACATTTTTGAGATATAGTAGATGTTTTAGAGATTATTTCGATGTCCATATTATATTGTTTTCACCAGGAGCATCACAATCATACTTGTGGCTCCGCTTTCATGATTACGAAGAGAGAGAGAGAGAGAGAGAGAGAGAGAGAGAGAGAGAGAGAGAGAGAGAGAGAGAGAGACAGACAGACAGACAGACAGTCATAGGGAGTCGAGAGAGGGAGGATGGATAGAGAGAGAGAGACAGACAGACAGAGAGACATAGAGAGAGAGAGAGAGAGAGAGAGAGAGAGAGAGAGAGAGAGAGATACAGAGGCAGACAGACAGACAGACAGACAGACAGACAGACAGACAGACATAGATAATTGGGAGAGAGAGAGATAGATAGATAGATAGACAGTAGGGAGAGAGAGATTAAAATCAATCTATGAACATAGGAGGTGCCCTTAGACAACAATCACACTGACAACAACAGCACACTGTCTTGGTACTTCTTTGGAACCAATATTTCTGTTGATTACACCCAGCAGTGACCTAAGACCTTAGACACCTGTAATAGAGACTAGTCCACGGTAGCTTGATAGGTTTTCCAATCTGGGCTCAGTCCATGTGTGTAGAGCTTGCTAAGTTGGAAGATTTTCTAAAACTAGCCGAGACAGTTAGGGGAAATCCGTAAGACTGCAAACATTGTCCTTCCGTCACCAACTCAACCAGGTATTCGCTGTAACCAGGTTTCAACACTTGACGAAACGTGAGTCACACGTGAAGAATGCCGTCTCCTACGATAGTTGAGCAATGGTAGGTTTTTATCGTGTGCCTTGGAGGACATTAGAGCATGTGTGTGTGCGTGCGTGTGTGTGTGTGTGTGTGTGTGTGTGTGTGTGTGTGTGTGTGTGTGTGTGTGTGTGTGTGTGTGTGTGTGTGTGTGTGTGTGTGTGTGTGTGTGTGTGTGTGTGTGTGTGTGTGTGTGTGTGTGTGTGTGTGTGTGTTTGTGCGTCCGTGCGTGTGTGTGTGTGTGTAAATGTGTATGTGGGGGTTTGGTAGCGTGCGTGTGTGGTAGCGTGCATGCATGCGTATGTGCTCTGTGTGTGCGTACATTTTTACGTACACATGCGTACATATTAAACTCTGGCTTTCGTGCTAGTGATATAGTTATGTGAGTATGCGAGTCTCGTTGACTATATTATATTAGTAATAATTTGTATGTATGTACTGTTCGTTCATTTTAGCTAGTCACACACACGCACGCGCGCGCGCGTGCGTGCGTGCGTGCGTGCGTGTGTGTGTGACTATATATTTCGTGTCAAATATCTACCTTGACAACATGCCGGGAGAATATCGTACTCGCCAAGACAACACCGAATTTCACATTGTAGTTTAATACCAACACAATATTGTAATCAAATTACAAAAACAATTTGTTCACGCAATTGTAATGAACCTCTCGTAAAATGTTTACTTTCAAGCAACATCTGAAAATAACTCACCGAAATATATCGTATAAATCTCTGTAAATATACACCGTTGACATATTCTCACAACTAACTAATATTAAAAACATACGACGGTAGTTCATGTCGCAGCTGGTTACACTACAATTGTGACATTCAATTTCACTTATTTCCGTCACGAAAAATACTCTGGTTGATGACTTGGTGAAAACACCTGACAAACGTCGAACATTAGAAACCAACGAATCAGCCTTCTAAGACACCATCACAAAACAACGATGATGTACATGTACTTCATGAAACCAATGTAGTTTCATCTAACCCTCTCCCCTACACGAAACTTTGATTTGCATCGAGGCATGTGCAGTTTCATGTACTTCATATTCGCCAGGTGGCAGTCTAGTCGCTATAATTCAAAGCGGCCTGCATGCGTTCGATATGTGCACCCTTACGAATCACTGAAAATAAACGATATCATAACGATAATATTCGGAGAATTACTTGACACACGCAACTTCCCGTTGAAGCACTTCTGTCACCACTGTTTGGTGTGAACAAACACACATATGGGTGAACCTGCAATACAGTGTCATTATCTACATGCATTAAATTAATACTTAGTTGTAATAAAATAAATCATTGTCGGAACTGTCAGGTGGATCGTATCTTGTGGCATTCCAATGCTTCGCTACAAAGATTGTGTGATAGTCACTATCTCATTTCTACGTGGTTGCATATGCAAAGTATTAATTGTTGTGATCATTATATTTGAATGGTTGGTCTAGTCGTTGTGTGGTGACATTATTACATGTGGCTGTATTACAGCCCACGCACGCAGGTAGTAGAATCAGCGAAGTATGTGGTGATTGGTTCGCCGCCGCGACGTATCGCATAGCACACAAGATTCCGCCTTCAGATGGTCCATCGGTTTGAATTGTTCTAAACGTAGCGGCTATCTCGTCATACACGAATCAGCGGAAGGTACGAGTTTATTTTTTTGTCTCCAAGTTGAATGACCTCATTCAGAGACTAAAGGCAGCTGTGTGGATTAATCAGAGGCGTTCTTCAATGAGTCTCCGTTATCCAGTGTAACGTCTACTTTGTGAAGTGATGAAGGGAGATAGCGGTGCTCCTTTGGCAACGTGTCCATTCTCATCTCACCCTCCTCTGCCGGTGACGCCGACGAGCACGGCTGCTGTGGCTTTGTTTATACGTGACTGACTATCAGAAGCACTACAGGCGACACGACCATGCTGTGCAAGTAGGCGAACGATAGCACCAGCAACATCAACTTGTTGAACACTCGGAACATCTGAAACGGTGCAAAATAAAGGGTGCAACAACCGAGGAACATGGCGGTTAAGCCCTGCGTAGAGGGGTAGCCGAGTAGACGCATTGTCGTACGCAATCTTTCGGCTCCCGTGGGCTCGTCAGCATCCAGGAAAGAATTCATCATGTGCGCGGAAAAATCGATGCACGAGCCAATGCACATCACGTTCTCTACCATCGTAATGTAGTGGAAGCGCAAGCCAACCACTGGCAAGAAGCCAACCACTGGCAAGAAGCCTATCACTCCCGAACTTATCGAGAGCATGCGTAAGGCTACCAATACGCTGTATGCTGACGACGGCAAGAAGAGAAACGATACGACGAAGCTGACAACCACTCCAATCGTGATATCATACAACACCGTCGGTATCTCGCTGAATAACGTGTCAAGATAGACGAACAATTTGGTGAACATCGTCACTGTGAAATCAGACTTTCCATATGAGATTTTGCGAGAACGCCTCTTCAAGTCGTCGGCCGCCCCACCAAGTAAGTGAAACCTTGTGGCGACAATAGCCGTCTTGGCTTCGTTCCACACTACGTCCAGTTCGTGTGAGGCGTAGGAAGGGTGTGCCAAGAACGCATTAAATGTTTGAGTGAAGTTGCCTTGGTTCACAATTTTCCCTCCAAGATAGTTATGAAACTGACGCGTCCACGCCACAACACGTTTTACATTAAAAGCCGGATCATTTTCAAACTTCAGCAAGAGCTGGTTCATATCATCCCAATCATCGTTCTTCCAGGGTTCAATTCTACCTTCGATCATCACGAAGATGATTAGGTTATAGAAATACCTTTTCCCTCCAAGATAGTTATGAAACTGACGCGTCCACGCCACAACACGTGTTACATTAAAAGCCGGATCATGGGTGCACATGGGTTTACGATTTGTATGCACTGAACGACATTCACTGTGCGTTCGGATTAACAGGTGTCTCGACCAACGACGCGTTCATTATACGGACGAGCGGCTTCCGGTCTAAAGAATGGGCCAAATGTACCGGGAGGCGGCCGTCTCCATCACGATAACATCTACCATCGACATCATTGCCTTGATCCTAGAATCGCACTCTTCGATTCCAGGCCTTCAAATACTGGCGACGAACATAGCCATTGGCGTATGTTTCAAGTTCTTCTACCAAGTGGCGTTCTTCGGTGCATATCTCGCCATCGCAGGGTTCCGGGAAACTGGACTGATCAAATGTTACAAATCCTGATGAAAAAGAAATAGCATATGAATGGAAAATGTGTATCACGGTGCTGAAACAAATGCATTGTTCAAAATCTATTATTATAAGCAAAAAGACAATATTGTGTGTAGAATATTTCGTTAATTTATATAATAACATTTTATCAAAGCAGCTGACCATAACTTAGCTTGCCTAGCTATGTTCTGTAAAACAAAGGTTAAACTACATGCGTCTGGTGTGACAGTAAGCTCTGCTAAATTACTTGCTTTCCTTTATAGATTCTTGAAGATGAAGACTTGGAAATACCAAACTCGTTTGTTGTGAAGAGCAAACAGAAAGTTATCCAACTGCTCGCCAAAAGCCCAAAGGAAAAGGTGGATTGGCAAGAGGTGAGAGGATTAGTTTAAGTACGTTTAGCCATTGTAGCAATGCACTGTCACAATACATTTGTATGTGTATAATTGAGGCATTTGTGAAATGTTAATGTTTAATGTTTATTCATTTGCATAGCACCAAGTCTATACAATTATATTCTTTGGTGCTGTACATGTTAATAATAATATAAAAACAACAAAATTACATTAAGCAATTATGGTGATTGGATACAAATATACATATATAAAATCTACACAATTATATCATATGGTGCTATAAATAATAAAAATAGAAATATCATATGAACAATTATGATGATATAATAAAATATAAAACCCAGACTATTATGTCACATTGTGTTATATACAAATATAAAAAAGACAAGTTAAACAGAATATGATAGGATAAAGAATTAAAATGTTGAAACTATATATATATATATATATATATATATATATATATATATATATATATATATATATATATATATATATATATATATATATATATATATATATATATATATATATATATATATATATATATATATATATATATATATATATATATATATATATATATATATATATATATATATATATATATATATATATATATATATATATATATATATATATATATATATATATATATATATATATATATATATATATATATATATATATATATATACATGTGCACATATATACATAAATATATACATATATAAAATGGTCGTTTGCTGCTAGGTCAATCATAGTACCATGCGTATGTATGTTTGTTTGTTTGTATGTATGTATGTATGTATGTATGTATGTTTGTATATATGTATGATTGTATGTTATCCTACTCCTCTCAGATTCTTTGTATCTCGGGCGCCAGTTTTAATGTTTCGAAATTCACCCCGCTATTACCATTTCTACAAACAATCGAATTACCCTTTGTAGTTATTACGTAGAACTGTCGGCAATGCTAACAATTGCGTACAGCTGTTGACAGTTATGCTTATTTTCTTCGATTGTTCAAAGTTACGTTATACAAGGGCAAGATGTCGCTACACGTTACTATGATTGCCAGTATTACGTCACAACTTCGAGAGATTTTTGACTGGCAGTTTGACCGGGCGGATAGATGGATATTTTTGTGATAAATCGTGCATTGATCTTAATTGCTAAGAATCCTTTTCGTTTCACTCTCACAATGGGAACACAATGTTATGGTCCCAATTATTAAATTGAAGCTGTTTTAAATGTACTGTCGTTATGTTTATTTATCTCTAGGCCATTAATGACGCGATAGCCGGTTGTTCCGATATTTCATCGATATGCGTAAGTACTGATGACTACGTATTTAAATTGTCACCTGAATTGCTTATATATTTTCTTTCATTCATGATAAATTGATTTAAAGCCACAGTTTTTTAATGTAAGATTCATATGTAGCAGTGGTTCTTGGCTGCATTACTCGGAGTATTGCAGTATTACGTATTTTGCATAATTTGGTAAAATTTGCAATACTAAGTGCATAACTTTGAATATTTCAAGTTGTTATTTTGGTGGACATGTTTGAGGGATCATTTCCCTGAACCGATACATCAGCAAGGAACTCCCCAGTCCTTCTCCAGCTTGTGTCACATGACCTTGCTCATGTGACTCGCCCATACATTCAAATTCTAAGAAATCGGAAAGTCAATCCGTTCAATTAACAAGTCTCTTGTATTCTGGCAGAGTGTTGCGTGTGATGCTAATATGTGCGTGAATTGTTTCAGACTCAAACTGAAACCCTTGGCATGCAGGCCCCGTCGTGGACCAAGGATCAGAAAGCACCAAAGTGCATGCAATGTTCTGCAGGGTTCACACCATTTTTCCGGAGACATCACTGCCGAGCTTGTGGGCATGTAAGTTGTCAAGTCTACAATTTGATCATCTTTTTCCTGACATAAATGTACCTGGCTTACTGTATTGCATAGTAAAATTATTCACGAATCTGTGAGATGGTGACTACGATGAGTATAATTTGCCATTACGTAATAATTGAATGATCTTAGGTAAATATGCTAGATAAAGTACACTGATTGTACCTAACCACAAAAATGGAGGACATATGGGGAAATGTGGATACCTGAAGGCTATTTACATTGCTATATAGCAGGCTGCACATAAATGTTATGTTATCATAATTTTATATAACGATCGTGAACATTTGCTTACGCAATTGTAGGTGGTGTGTGGAAATTGTACAAGTCACAAGGTCCCACTGCCATATAATGATCAACAGAACCGTGTGTGCGACACATGCCATAAAATGATATTACAAGGTGACTCTGTAAGTACAATGACACCCATTGATGTTTCCCTTGTGTACTTAGCATATGTGTACTTTAATACTGTTTCTATTGAGACTAAGAAAGTAGCAGTAAGTATATATCATCAAAGGTCTTTATTTTGTTTAATGTGTGGTGCCATCAGTTCCACGTTTTCTTGGTGCTTGTTTGTTTGTATGATATTAACAGGCTAATTGACGCAGTGTGTATTCGACAGGCAAAGACCAAACACATATGTGGCTTTCTGCACATATCCACTGACACGAAGCGCTGGCAGAAACAATACTTTGTCGTGTACAGTGATTTTGTATTGCGCTCCTTCAAAGATGCCGAGGTATGTTTCACATCTACCTGAAAACACCATTGAAACATGCACACAAAAACACCAATGCACGAGTTCAGTTTGACATATGCATGTGTATACAAACATAGTTGCACGTTTGGACATATTTACAAGCCTATATATATATATATATGTGTACGCATATATACTTGTAAACTCAAGCACACATGGGACAGAGAGCGAAATGATAATCTCTATAGGGAGCGCACGATCACCCTCAATTGTAGAAGTTCTGTCCAGAGTGCTTGTCATCAGACACATTTTGCTAAGAATTTACCACTTCGTATGTACTCAATGACAAATAATTGGAACATTATGTTATTCGTCAACAAGATTCTTCTGTCGTGACGTCACTACCATTGTCATGCTACAGAGTATCAGAGGCACATACAATGAAGAGACGCTACGTTTTCAAACTAATTCGTTTCGGACAGAAAGAAGTCCACTACTTCCAGGCAGATAACCAAAGCGACCTCGTGAGGTAAGCAATGTTGTCCTCTGCATCAAGCAGAGCAGCTAACCAAGTGAAAAGCCTCGTGCACTCAACTTTTGGCTTACTCACTAGATAGGTGAAAGACAAAGTGTTACAAAGTGTATTCATATTTTAAGGCTATGTTTGTGGTGGAAGGCATTTGTAAAATCGATAATGTTAATATTAAAGCCATACTCACGTCATAGTTATCTTTAGAGCACAAAAAGATTTATAAGGGCATGCATTTTTACAAATAGAAATATAATTAGATAAAAAAAAGAACTATGACATATTTTCCAAAAAACTATGTAAGCCAATAATGATGCTCATAATTTCGGAAAGAGTATAAGAAGTTTAATGACAGCACAGGCTGTGGCAAATGATCTACAAAATAATAATCGTTAATCGCGTGTCTTTCGATAGGTGGATGGCAGCCTTGGAGATGGCTATAAAAGGAAAGGCTATGTTGTGCGATGGCAGCAATCAGAACAGCACGTTGGAAGACAGTGATTGAGTGTTAGATTCATCCTGCTGAGATTAATGATGGAAAACCTGATCGCTATTATTCGTAACATTTTATATAGTATAAATATATGTGTGTGTGTATATATATATATATATATATATATATATATATATATATATATATAACAACGTGACGTCAACATTTTCTATGACCACGGACACAGTTCATCGAGGTCAGCGTGTTTTATCACCCGTAACGTTACCGTCCGTCTGCATATACTGTAAACATGATATGATTGCTCGTACACTGTAGTTAGATGATATCCTTGGCAAGCACACAACCTCATATCATAATAATATTCACCCCCAAAATAGTCAAATTAAACAGATAATTTATTTTCATTTTACTGTTACAAGTCGCTGTTTTCAAGTGGTATATACGGAATACCTTTCTTTCATGTGTCTACTATAATTCAAACGATGACACCTCATCCTATTTTTGAAACAAACTTTTTTCATTATAATATGTTCTGTCACCAGTAGAGGACTTGAAAAGCACAAACGATGGCAAAAAAAATGAGATTAGGAATACTTTTGGAGAGTGATGTGAATGTAGAATGCAGCTAACGAGGGGGATATAACGAAAAAAGCAGGGCTGGAAAGTAACGTTTCTGGGCTGTGGACCACAGGATCATCACTTCTATAAATCTTGTGTTCTGGCCAAATTGTTGGTGGTCTGTATCGGTTTTGTATAATCAAACTCGGAGGGCTCTATAAGCATTCTGCCTGTAAAACCGAATTTTTAATTATATTTAACTACTCGTTGTCATGGACATTAACATGTCGGGGGCAGCCGACGTAGCCGACGTGTTCGCGGCCGCCCAGATGGCAATACTGGGAGTCTATGGCGACTCACCGACTCAGAAAGGATTGCCAAGAGTGAAGACGCCTCCGGACTCACAAGGGCATAAACACGCGCAGTGAGGCGTAGCAATCAGATTGGTCGAATACAATTACATCAACCAACGCTGCTTGTTCATGTTCTCGAATTAAGAGTGCAAACTGAAATATTTTCGAAAGATCTTCACTTCAAAACATTGCTTGATTAACGCCATCTTAGCATCGGATAACTAGGTGAAGTGATGCATGGCGGGATTGATTCCCGAGTGGTTATTTGCATACCGACATAAACAGAATGCTTCCGACAACTCATTTGCAAATGGAGAACGCTACCCACATATATATTAACTAAAGAGTTAAGACATCTCTTTACAGTTTCTACAATTTCCCACACCATATTCTGCTTTGCTCTATAGAATTCCATAATATTATAGACGCATCTATAGAAATTTAAGTAGACATAAACTATTTCTACTGAATCTATAGATTTCTATAGCATTTTAAAACAATTCTTTTGCTAAGGGGAGTTAACGCTAAGTATGTTGTCAGTGTGAAAAGGACGACCATTTTGGCCCTAGCGGAGGTCAACTCGTCCAGTAGTTGAATGCACCTGCATATGTATTGTACATGTTTACTGCAAGTTATCTGCACTAAACATTAACACATACACACACACGATGCGGGCATACACACAGTTAACTGCAAAAAGCAGCACCACATACACACATGGCACACTTCGCTATATGTACGATCCAAACGAGTCAGTATAACCTTCCACTGCACAAAGCCGCTGGCCGACGAAATCACTAACAAAACACGCTCAAAAACTTATTAGCACACGTAACTATTCCATACATGTCAACCTGTGAGGATCCAAATGACTGAGACTGAATAGTATTCAGTGTTCAATAAAACTAGTATATGATGAACTCCAACAATTAGCAATGAATAACAAGACACAAATAACAATCGTAGTTGACGTTTTGCAGAGCAAATATTTCACTTTGACCCAAATTAAATAATTATTATTGAGATCAAGTGAGGCCGGAACTAGGTCACGCGGCTTTTTATAATTTTAGTGTACTGCATCAATCCGAGCGTAGGAGTAATTAGCCTCAAACTCTCGCAACCATCGTCAGAATATAATCCCTGGTACACTGCTTCATATAACTGCTTCTACGAGGCTATCTTGCTACCAGCTATAATTATGTAGTAACTCCATAAGGTGACCCATCTTGCCCTGTTATCCAGCATCAAATCATGTATGCGCCCACTGTCACACAAATACACGTATATAAATCTTGGATTAACAAAGCTATGAGCAATCATGAGCTTGTATATGTATGTAGCTATTTATTTACATATTCACGAACCCACACACGCCCGCAAATCAGTCTATATGCATTCTTGTTTTGGAAGTAATAGACACAAAACCACGGAAATTTGTCTTCCCGATTTAGATGTGTTCTTGTTATGTGACGCTTACCCTGTAGCATAAATTATCCAAAACGACGCTAGTTCAGTTACGACAGTTGTGCTAATTATAAACATCGGGAAAAGTCAAAGCCCAGGGGTACATGACGCACATAATATACCAATAACTTGGCAGATAAGGTGATGTTAATCACATCGTCATGCATCCACGAATAACGCTTTGACAGCCAAAGGCCGCATTAATGTGAGGTGATTCACACACGATTGGAGACTCTACAGGTAGGTCAGGACTTGCGGTGTCCTCCTTGTATTGGTATTTAATGTGTACTGTATATGTGCTAGCGTCGGTGTTAGTTTGTACGTAGGGGTCCTCGAAATAACCCATAAATAATGATAATAAGCAAATAAATTGTATTGTTATTTGAATAGTAGCACCACTGCGAGGAGCTGTGGGACTGTGGGTGTAAGGTAGCTGTGTGACTGTGGGTGTCAGGTAGCTTTG
The DNA here is from genome assembly GCA_033239005.1 of Lamellibrachia satsuma. NCBI lineage: Eukaryota > Metazoa > Annelida > Polychaeta > Sabellida > Siboglinidae > Lamellibrachia > Lamellibrachia satsuma. Next base: position 2,636,867 of record BSQZ01000053.1, read on the forward strand.
GGACAGTGGGTGTCAAGTAGCTGTGGGACTGTGGGTGTCAGAGAGTTTTGGAACTGTGACTGTCACGGAGCTATGGGACTGTGACTGTCAGAGAGTTTTGGAACTGTGACTGTCACGGAGCTGTGGGACTGTGACTGTCATGGAGCTGTGGCACAATGGTTGTCATGGAGCTGTGGGACTGTGACTGTCAAGGAGCTTTGTGGGACTGTCAAGGAGCTGCGTCACTGTGGGTGACAGGTAACTGTGGGACTGAGACTGTCGGGGAGTTGTGGGACTGTGGGTATCAGGGAGCTGTGGGACAGTGACTGTCAGGGGATGTATGCCTGTGAATGTCAGGGAGCTGTGGGACTGTCAAGTAGCGGTGGGATTGTGACTGCCAGGGAGCTGTAGGACTGTGAGTGCGAGGAGCTGTGGGACTGTGACTGTCAGGGAGCTGTGGGACTGTGTTTGTCAGGGAACTGTGGGACTGTGACTGTCAGGGATCTATGGGACTGTGACTGTCACCAGCTTCCTTATGAAACCCTCTTTCGCATCAATCTCCTCCCCAGCTCCTCCATCCTTCGCTCGTCTATTCTTTTCACTTCCGCAATTCTACTCACCCAGTTGTTTTCGCAGACTTGCACTTTCTATTGTTGTTTTATGCTGTGTGGACTACTCAGTGTTCAATAAAACTAGTATAAGATTAACTCCAACAATTAGCAATGAGTAACAAGAAACAAATAACAACCGTACTTGACGTTTTGCAGAGCAAATATTTCACTTTGACCCAGATTAAATAATTAGTATTGAGAATTCACGTATATAATTTTTTTATTAACAAAGCTATAAACAATCGTGAGCTTGTATATGTATGTAGCTATTTATTTACACATTCACCTACCCACACACGCCCGCAAACCAGTCTATATGCATTCTTGTTTTGTAAGTAATAGACATAAAACCACGGAAATTTGTCTTCCCGATTTAGATGTGTTCTTGTTATGTGACGTTTACCCTGTAGCATAAATTATCCAAAATGTCGCTAGTTCAGTTACGACGGCATTATTGTGCTAATTATAAACATCGGGAAAAGTCAAAGCCCAGGGGTACATGACGCACATAATATACCAATAACGTGGCAGATAAGGTGATGTTAATCAAATGGTCATGCTTCAACGAATAACGAAACACTTTGACAGCCAAAGGCCGCATTAATGTGAGGTGATTCACACACGACTGGAGACTCAACAGGTAGGTTGGGATTTGAGATGTCCTCCTTGTATTGATATTTAATGTGTACTGTATATGTGCTAGCGTCGGTGTTAGTTTGTGCGTAGGGGTCGTCGAAATAACTCATAGATAACGATAATAAGCAAATAAATTGTATTGTTATTTCAATAGTAGCTCCACTGCGAGGAGCTCTGGGACTATGTGACTGTCACGGGGCGGTGGGACTGCGAGTGTCAGAGAGATGTGGGACTGTGACTGTCAGGGAGCTGTGGGACTGTGACTGTCAGGGAGCTGTGGGACTGTGACTGTCGGGGAGCTGTGGGACTGTGACTGTTGGGGGGCTGTGGACTGTGACTGTCACGGGGCGGTGGGACTGCGAGTGTCAGAGAGATGTGGGACTGTGACTGTCAGGGAGCTGTGGGACTGTGACTAGCAGGGAGCTGTGGGACTGTGACTGTCAGGGAGCTGTGGGACTGAGACTGTCAGGGAGCTGTGGGACTGTGTTTGTCAGGGAGCTGTGGGACTGTGACTGTCAGGGAGCTGTGGGACTGTGTTTGTCAGGGAGCTGTGGGACTGTGACTGTCAGGGAGCTGTGGGACTGTGACTGTCAGGGAGCTGTGGGACTGTGACTGTCGGGGAGCTGTGGGACTGTGACTGTCAGGGAGCTATGTGACTGTCAGGGAGCTATGTGACTGTCAGGGAGCTGTGGGACTGTGACTGTCAGGGAGCTGTGGGAGCTGTGACTGTCAGGGAGCTGTGGGACTGTGACTGTCAGGGAGCTATGTGACTGTCAGGGAGCTATGTGACTGTCAGGGAGCTGTGGGACTGTGACTGCCAGGGAGCTGTGGAACTGTGACTATCAGGGAGCTGTGGGACTGTGACTGTCAGGGAGCTGTGGGACTGTGACTGTCAGGGAGCTGTGGTACTGTGTTTGTCAGGGAGCTGTGGGACTGTGTTTGTCAGGGAGCTGTGGGACTTTGACTGCCATGGAGCTGTGGGACTGAGACTGTCAGGGAGCTGTGGGACTGTGTTTGTCAGGGAGCTGTGGGACTGGGACTGTCAGGGAGCTGTGGGACTGTGTTTGTCAGGGAGCTGTGGGACTGGGACTGTCAGGGAGCTGTTGGACTGAGACTGTCAGGGAGCTGTGGTACTGTGTTTGTCAGGGAGCTGTGGGACTGTGTTTGTCAGGGAGCTGGAGGATTGTGACTGTGATTGTCTGGGAGCTGTGGGAATGCGATTGTCAGGAAGCTGTGGGACTGTAGTTGTCAGAGAGATGTGGGACTTTCAGGAAGCTGTGGGATTGTGACTGTCATCGAGCTGTGGGACTGTCAGGAAGCTGTGGGATTGTGACTGCCAGGGAGCTGTAGGACTATGAATGCGAGGAGATGTGACTTTCGGGACGTTGTGATATTGTGACTGTCAGGTAGGATTGCAGTTGTATACAAGATTTGTGACTTTCAGAGAGCTGTAGAACTATGATTGTCAAGGAGCTGTGGGACCGTTAGTGTCAGGGGCTTGTGGGACCGTGACTGTCAGACGGTTGTGGGACTGTGACTATTACTAGGTAGCATGCAACTGACGGTGGACTAACATCACTATAATGACAAACAATATATAATCGATTATGAACAATTACGATATAGTTTGACTTAAAAAGAAACGTTTGTGGTTGATGGTGTGGTCATGATATCATATTTCAAAATATTTTATTGGTAACAATTGTTTAAGATTAAATATCGCATTTGTACATTTTGTTGTTGCTCTCCTCTTTATCCCTGAAGTCCTGGGTGAGGCTGACACCAATAAGGGTTGTCGATTTTTTTTTCTTTCTGCTTGTCGCTGATCACGTTTCACTGAGCTTTATCCACTACCCTTTTCTAATCCCTTATCCCTCGCTCTTGTTCTCCACTCCCCTCCCACTCCCACCATATACCTCTTAACGCCGTCATCCCATATCAGCCTCTGTCTCCCCCTTGTCATTTTTCCTTCCCCTCTGAGCGCATCCGCTCTCTTCATTAACCGTTCGTTGTTCATTCCTTCCAAATGTCCAGCCCACTTCATCCGGCGCCCCGCCAGCTTCCTTATGAAACTCTCTTTCGCATCAATCTCCTCCCCCAGCTCCTCCATTCTTCCCTCGTCTATTCTTTTCACTTCCGCAATTCTACTCACCCAGTTGTTTTCGCAGACTTGCACTTTCTATTGTTGTTTTACGCTGTGTGGACTATTCAGTGTTCAATAAAACTAGTATATGATTAACTCCAACAATTAGCAATGAGTAACAAGAAACAAATAACAATCGTAGTTGACGTTTTGCAGAGCAAATATTTCACTTTGACCCAGATTAAATAATTAGTATTGAGAATTCACGTATATAAATTTTGGATTAACAAAGTTATAAGCAATCATGAGCTTGTATATGTATGTAGCTATTTATTTACATATTCACGAACCAACACACGCCCGCAAACCAGTCTATATGCATTCTTGTTTTGGAAGTAATAGACACAAAACCACGGAAATTTGTCTTCCCGATTTAGATGTGTTCTAGTTATGTGACGCTTACCCTGTAGCATAAATTATCCAAACCGTCACTAGTTTAGTTACGACGGCATTATTGTGCTAATTATAAACATCGGGAAAAGTCAAAGCCCAGGGGTATATGACGCACATAATATACCAATAACTTGGCAGATAAGGTGATGTTAATCAAATGATCGTGCTTCAACGAATAACGAAACACGTTGACAGCCAAAGGCCGCATTAATGTGAGGTGACTCACAAAACGATTGCAGACTCTACAGGTAGGTTGGGACTTGAGGTGTCCTCCTTGTATTAATATTTAATGTGTACTGTATATGTGCTAGCGTCGGTGTTAGTTTGTGCGTAGGGGTCGTCGAAATAACCCATAAATAACGATAATAAGCAAATAAATTGTATTGTTATTTGAATAGTAGCACCACTGCGAGGAGCTGTGGGACTGTGACTGTCAGAGAGATGTCGGCCTATCATTGTCAGAGAGATGTGGGACTGCGAGTGTCAGAGAGATGTGGGACTGCGAGTGTCAGAGAGATGTGGGACTGCGAGTGTCAGAAAGATGTTGGACTGCGAGTGTCAGAGAGATGTGGGACTGCGAGTGTCAGAGAGATGTGGGACTGCGAGTGTCAGAGAGATGTGGAACTGCGAGTGTCAGAGAGATGTGGGACTGCGAGTGTCAGAGAGATGTGGGACTGCGAGTGTCAGAGAGATGTGGGACTGCGAGTGTCAGAGAGATGTGGGACTGCGAGTGTCAGAGAGATGTGGGACTGTGATTGCCAGGGAGCAGTGGGACTGTGACTGTCAGAAAAATGTGGGCCTATCATTGTCAGAGAGATGTGGGACTGCGAGTGTCAGTGAGCTGTGGGACTGTCAGGAAGCTGTGGGATTATGACTGCCAGGGAGCTGTAGGACTATGAATGCGAGGAGCTGTGGGACTGTGACTTTCAGTGAGTTGTGATATTGTAACTGTCAGGGAGCTGTAGGACTGTGTCTGTCAAGGAGCTGTGGGACCGTGACTGTCAGGGGGTTGTGGGACTGTGACTGTATTACTAGGTAGCCTGCATTTCAATGAGCTTTATCCACTACCCTTCTCCACTCCCTTATCCCTCGCTCTTGTTCTCCACTCCCCTCCCCCTCCCACCATATACCTCTTAACGCCGTTATCAGCCTCTGTTTCCCCCTTGTCATTTTTCCTTCCCCTCTGAACGCATCCGTTCTCTTCATTAACCGTTCGTTTTTCATTCCTTCCACGTGTCCAGCCCACTTTATCCGGCGCCCCGCCAGCTTCCTTATGAAACCCTCTTTCGCATCAATCTCCTCCCCGAGCTCCTCCATTCTTCGCTCGTCTATTCTTTTCACTTCCGCAATTCTACTCACCCAGTTGTTTTCGCGGACTTGCACTTTCTATTGTTGTTTTACGCTGTGTGGCAAACATAGAAGTTGAATCCAGAGCTGATGGATGGAGGTCCACCTCAACCGACTGCCAGAATGTCACTGGTCTCATCTGAGGGCAATGAACGTAGCAGAGGAAAACTCCCTTTCTGGCCACCACACTCGACGCAATGGCCTGCTGACGTCAGCGATGCTGATAAGAAAATCAGTGAATTGGATTACAAGTCAGACCCACACGCTCCGCCACTGCCGACCGGCAAAAAGCCATCGCTATCTGAACTTATGAAATTGGTAACTCTTGGAGAAGATTACAACACATATTCTCACGAGGCCACAACGAACACTGGTAACTACACTTTCCAATCTTCTTGTTCTTCTCCTATGTGTCATGATGTGGACATCGTTGATAATGTTGGAGTTGTTAATTGTTGTTGATGATTAATCTGATGTTGACTGCGATTAATGAAATGGTAATGGTTCTTCAAAAAATCAGACAATGACTGAACATTGCCTGTCATTCGAAACCAATTCAACTATGTTATTGTGGTTGACGTCAGTCCCGACGTACAACTTGGCGATCTATGTTAAATTACTTAAGATCTCGTTAATACATATTTGAAGCGTAGGTATGGTTTACCTACTGTGCTTTTCCCACAATGCAAGAGCACACTGGTGTGCGTACATGCTCCACGCTACCAGTTAGTGAACATAAACAATGTGTTGCTAAACCCGGTTGATGATAGTGATGTTAATTTGTACTACGACAACAACAATAAAATACAATTTACAATGTCATCAACACATTTATTTGTTAGATAATTTTTACGTACAGTTTACATACTATTTGTTAGACGTTATCGCATAGCAGTTTTGAAATCACAAAAAACGTGGTGTTGTCAGTAATGTGTAGGCGGACATGTCTCACGGTGCGGACATGCCCCACCTTCCCCTACATGAAGAAATGCAACTAATTAAAATTAATAATGAGTGCATATGCCCCACATTCCCCTACATGAAGAAATGCAACTAATTAAAATTAATAATGAGTGCTTATTTTTAAATAATTGTATTTTCCCCGTGACGTCGCAGAGGAAAATGTTCCCGATGGCTGCCAACGTTATGGATACGTAGATCACATGCAAAAGCCTGGTGACTGCAGTGATGTCGTTGATAACCTTGCCCTGGCAGAGAATATACATGAAGTGAAGGTAGGTGAACGTTTTCTACAATTTCGGTCTACGCCCTCAGAAGGACTAATTGTGCACACGGGGAAGTTAACGAACTGAAGCACACATGTATTGATAGAAACAGTTTGACCCAAATAATAGAGAATGTCGATGAAGTAGAAGTGTGCTGCATTCGAAAAAGTGTGATTTGTATGTAAACAAGTACTTGTTCTCAGAGGACAATAAATGATTATACAATACGTTACTTTATGACTGTGTAAATGCAAACAGCACGAATACGTTCTAAAACATAATCTAAATATTTATCTTAGAGGATTGGGGCCGGCACACGTCGATCATGAATATACAAAAACAAATGATGCAGTTACTATGACAGTCACAACTATCTTTTGTTTTGTTGGCTGAGTTTGGCGACCTTTGTCCATAGCAGAGACAAAAAGATCCCATTGAATCAGCTACTAACAACAACAGATATGACGAGGAGGAAGAGTTTTCAATCTGGGAACATGGCACCTGTGTCAGCTTCACAAACAGCGATGATGTATTTGATCAGGTATTGTTTTCTGTTTTCCTTTCCGTATTCCTCTTGGCTTTCCGTGTTCCTCTTGGCTTTCCGTGTTCCTCTTGGCTTTCCGTGTTCCTCTTGGCTTTCCGTGTTCCTCTTGGCTTTCCGTGTTCCTCTTGGCTTTCCGTGTTCCTCTTGGCTTTCCGTGTTCCTCTTGGCTTTCCGTGTTCCTCTTGGCTTTCCGTGTGCCTCTTGGCTTTCCGTGTTCCTCTTGGCTTTCCGTGTTCCTCTTGGCTTTCCGTGTTCCTCTTGGCTTGCCGTGTTCCTCTTGGCTTTCCGTGTTCCTCTTGGCTTTCCGTGTTCCTCTTGGCTTTCCGTGTGCCTCTTGGCTTTCCGTGTTCCTCTTGGCTTTCCGTGTTCCTCTTGGCTTTCCGTGTTCCTCTTGGCTTTCCGTGTTCCTCTTGGCTTTCCGTGTGCCTCTTGGCTTTCCGTGTTCCTCTTGGCTTTCCGTGTTCCTCTTGGCTTTCCGTGTTCCTCTTGGCTTTCCGTGTTCCTCTTGGCTTTCCGTGTTCCTCTTGGCTTTCCGTGTGCCTCTTGGCTTTCCGTGTTCCTCTTGGCTTTCCGTGTTCCTCTTGGCTTTCCGTGTTCCTCTTGGCTTTCCGTGTTCCTCTTGGCTTTCCGTGTTCCTCTTGGCTTTCCGTGTTCCTCTTGGCTTTCCGTGTTCCTCTTGGCTTTCCGTGTTCCTCTTGGCTTTCCGTGTTCCTCTTGGCTTTCCGTGTGCCTCTTGGCTTTCCGTGTTCCTCTTGGCTTTCCGTGTTCCTCTTGGCTTTCCGTGTTCCTCTTGGCTTTCCGTGTTCCTCTTGGCTTTCCGTATTCCTCTTGGCTTTCCGTGTTCCTCTTGGCTTTCCGTGTGGTCTTTTGTTTCCTTCTGGCTCTCAACATAGTTATCAATTGTATGTTTCATTTGTCCGTTCTCTATAGTTATGTGTTCCAACATATCATACACTACTCTTCTGGATTTTATTCCATATTTGCCGTTCTGATCTTCCCTTTTACACGTCGGTGTTTCACAGAATCTGACGTACACCAAACATTTTGTTCACACCCTCTTCTGATCCATACAAGGCCACCAATGTAATGTCCTAAAAACCATCTACTACTTTTGTTAAAAGGCTACACGTGGTGTCACGCTACGTCTGTTTTAAATATGCATCATATTCCATTTGTAATTCATAAACGGACACTGTTTAGTATTCTCATTTTCCTTAGACTCGTTAGTACTTAACCGGCGTTGTACGGGGAGAAAAGTCAGTCAAGTATTTTCCACTGATCAACATTAGTACCTATAATATAGGTCAGTTGTATATTCTAGTTGAAGCCGCGGCTACAATGTTACTAATGTAGCTAGTGTTTGCTTGTCATGATATGTATATAGACGCTTTCTGTGCATAAACACTTCTGTGGGGTACAGGCAAACTCTAATAACTTGAAAAGAATTCAAAATTGAATCCAGCGGCAAATATGTAGGCATAGTTATTATCTATATGATGACATAGAAAGCAAAATAACTCCACGGTTACAACTTCCTCTGCGACTTTTTTGAAATTGTGACCTTCACCCCCCGTGGGACCCGTAGGGATGTTTCCACGTCCAAACGCCACGTCCGTCAGAAGAGCCCCTGGGCTACCTTACAAAGTTTCGCCAGGAATGGCCCACAGAAGCGGCTGTGTATAAGGCACAACAGACAAACAAACAAACAAACAGACAGACAGACAGACAAACCGACAGACAGGCAGACAGACAAAACACACAGTTTGCTTTATATTTTTAGATAATAAACTATTTGATGCAGGTGAAACTACAAAGTATCAAATAATAGCATGAAATCTGAAACATAGGGTGCATTTCTTTTCTTTTTTTTGCAGCTGCACAGAAACAAATATGGGTATTTAATCAATGAAGATCACAATAAGAATTGCCCTTTGAGAGGGATATTTGTGTGCGTGCGTGTGTGTGTGTGCGTGCGTGCGTGCATGCGAACATATGCATAGATATATAATTATACACTCTTCAATAACCACCACAGCCGGCTGCTTCAATTGCGTCATCTGATATTGATGACGAAGTGACAGACTACCCCTCTTCCTGGCTACGTTCACCACAAGTACAACCTGCCGACTTGAAAAACACTGGTGAAGAAATCGGTGATATGTATTACGGTACAAACCAACACCCACCACCACTACCTACTGGTAAAAAGCCATCACTATCTGAACTGGTGAAGTTGGCAGATTACGACGGAACTGAGAGCACTGATTATGACACAAACTCGAGAAATAATGGTATTTGTTTCTGCATTATAGTATTTAGTTTATAAGTTTAAATTATAGTAATTAATTCCATGATTTTTTATGGTTAATAATCATACAAAACCTGTAGTGTCTAATTAGTTTGTGAAGAAAGGGGAAAAATTAAATAAGTGTATGGATGAATGCCAACATTTTTAATTATTCCTTCTTCTAATCTTTTGTAAGTGTGCATGCCAGATATTAATGTCATATTTCCTTTTCTGCAAATAAATACCTTCATTAATGTCATAATTATGAGTACCTGAAGGATGATGAAATGTGACTATATAGTTTGTTACTAACGAGTCTATTTTATGGAATATGTGTGTCTTGATTTCAGATTCCAGTATCACAAGATGGCTAACGCCACCGCCGACACCGCCTGCTGACAAAAAACCATCGATATCTGACCTTGAGAAAGTAGCAGCTGTTGAAGAAATGTATAGCAAATATTACGACTACAATGACATTGAGAGTACTGTTTTTTAGAAACAGAATCGACATATGTCTGGGAGGATTGAAACACCCGTTCATGGTTGAGATGATTTTAATTAAGATTAAATATGCAGTTACTGTGACAGCAACACTTATTTTACACTTTGTTGGCTCTGAGTTTGGTGACCTTTATTTACAGCAGAGGTGGAGATACCTCTATGAATCGGCTAACTACGCAACAGCACGCGCCTCAATTAATGTATTTATTATCTATATCACTGTATGTTCAAAAAAGGAATAATAAACTGTTCAATTTATATCGCACTGGTGTAGGTGCCAATCTCTTCACTGTAATATGTGCATGTGCCACTCTAGCATTGGAGAATTAAAGAGTATGAACTAGAAGGCCAAGAAATATTCCTAACCGAAAGAAAGAGCTGCGGGGAAGATAACTTAACCAAACTTGTTGACTCGAATCGTATGGCTTGACTCAAGTCGTAGGGCCTGACTCAAGTCGTAGGGCCTGACTCGAGTCGTAGGGCCTGACTCAAGTCGCACTCGAGTCCCCCATTTTCATAAGGTAAGGTAAGGTACGTTCTTATATAGCGCTGTATCCGGTCCATAGGACTGCTCAAAGCGCTTTACACTTCACCCCCTGGCAGACCTGTTCATTCCAAGGCCATCTCAACTTCTTTGGGAAGTATTCATGACAGGCCACACCAACAACAACAACAACTATATACACACACGCACGCACGCACGCACGCACGCACGCACGCACGCACGCACGCACGCACACACACACACATATATGAAGTACTTATTAGTACTGGTTAATATATTGTGACGAGGCAGCATCCGGCTAATTAAAGTTCCCGCGAAACATTACCCCGGTCAAGCCACAACAATTATGGCCACTGTTGGACCCTGAAGGCTTGACTTGGGTGATGACTTGGGATTTGACTTGAAGCTCAGATAGATGACTCGAAACATGACATGGACTTAGAAGGTCATTGATTGAGACTTGACGTGACAGTAATTGTGACTTGCCAACAAGTCTGGGCATAACAACCTGCAGTTATAAAGCACTGCGACCTGAACGATATTATTAGAGTTCTGCAACAAAGTTCTGATGGAAGGGAAGAAGCCGCTACATGCAGTGGCCATGCAGGGTCTATAAGATACCGTCAAAGGATGGAGAAACTGAGCGGCTTGAGATCCTAGCATGAGTTCTGCAGTGTGACACGCTCGCACCATACCTCTTCGTGGGATTCCTTGACCATGCACTGCGACGAGCAACAGACGGACTTGAAGAGGAAATGGGATTCCTACTTAGGGGTCATCCATAAAGAATGTCACGCTTGGGGGTGTGGGTCTATGGGCAAGCGTGACGAAGCGTTACATGGGGGGGTCTCTGGGCCAGCGTTACGTAACGGTTTTTTAAATGTCGGCTCGTCTAGCTGTCAATATCCGACAAGTATCTCTAATTTTAAAGCCATCTGTATGTATATTTCAAAAGCATTTCAGCGACAAACCAGATGGTCTTCGTCAAAATGAACGTATAATTATAGGGTTGGGTGTACATGCCAGCGTTTCGAAGCGTTACAAGGGGGGTGGGGGTTTCAAAAACGTCCCAAAATAGCGTAACGTACTATATAGATGGCCCCTTACAAGAAAACAACACAGATGTGTAAAATCCGCGATGTCATCAATCACATTTTGATTTGGGGATTTGCAAACTAGATATAGCCAGATCTGTCAGAAGAAATCACACAGTCAAAGGAGCTTCTCGTGTAAATGGAATCATCATGTCCGAGGTTTGGGTTGAAGATTAATGCTGGAAAAATCAAGTTCACGACTTACAACCACCATAAAACATCAAGGGGACAGACGAAGGAATAGGCCCTCTTCAGTGCAGCAAATGGTGGCGCCGCATAACGGAGGTTGGATAACCGAGACTACGGTGCTACCCTCTGTCGGAGGGCCCCTAACGGATATTCGCTAATTGTTATCCGCAACATCAAATCGACATTGAAAAACTATCTTATATTCGTTTAGCGTGTACAATTACAAGTAGCTGGAATTACACATACACTTCTGGAAGTATTATTGTGTCAAAATAACTGTAAAATGTCACTAATCTGCTCTTACACAAACTTATTTGTAACTTCTGGTTATCTTCGGGACTTCGCTTCTCGCTAATTGAAGTGCCTATGCGCATTAGACCACTTCCGGCTCGTATCGCAACACGGAAACGAAGCGAGAACACCTGACAAGTGTTTTGATAAAACAACTCGACGGAATTCGTTAATATTATTGTTGGGAAAGTTGCGCTGGAGTATTATCAATTAATGGTAGGTAACGCAACATGTCGGGCACGGCGAAAGCTGCGACGGTAGACGAGATCAGTGCCCCGGACGGCGGGGCGCCAGCAAACTTCACACAAGAATCCACGGTAAACTCGACTGAAGTTGACGCAAAAACGGCAGGTTAGTAAGTTCCAGATGTGTCCGTATGGATAGTTTACTGGGTTCGGTAGATGTGTACACGACTCTACTGTATGTCTGGTCGTTTATTATGTCATCACATGAGTCAAACACGCGTCATGTGATTCTGTCTATTGATATTAGTAATACTATAGTGCCGTGGTAAGGGTGTCACCCCGTGGGATACTCGCTATACAATACTGAGTTATACATGTATGTGCCGCGCAAATGCCCCTGTTTTTGGCCATTTTTTCTCTCTCTCTGTCCGTAGAAAAAATGTAAATGTTCTCTCTTTGTGCCCCAATTAAACCTGATAATTCTCCCTTTCATCGAAGAGGAAATTTCAAAATGAAAACGTTCCGCCCGGGCTTACCTTACACTTATAGATATTAGATAAATTGTTCAATAATTCTCTCTTGGTGACCCTAAATTTCTTGATTTCTCTCTCTCCATGTGCTCCATGGGGCTCTGGTGGCACACCCCACTGCTTTGGTATGGCAATACCCCCCCGGGTGTCACATACCTAGGGGTGCAACAATACATCAAACTGTCGAAAGTTATTGTCGATAGAACACTGACCACTAGATTGTTTAGTAACAATAGTTGGCAGAACTACTTGTGTTACTGTGATACTGTTTGCAAATGCACTTTTTCAACTTTATTTGGTAATATTTATACTTACTTATCAGCCTAGCACCAACAAGAGCAGTATTGACAGAGCAACGCCATCCATGGATTCACCATATTCAACCAATAGCCTCCATCACTCAGACTCCCTCTCACATGATGGTGCCACCCATCAATAATGGTTTTGGATTGCTATCATGGCTATTCACTATTCCACGATACTGTGGCAATGCTATCGCAATAGTTATGAAACTATCGTAATACTATTGCAATAGTAATTTATAGCTGTCACAGTACTACCGCAATAGTAAAACAATCCCCAAAAGTCACCCCATCTATGAACAGTGACACCTCGTCTGCTCACTATCTGCTCACCTTTGTAATGCCTCTACTAGACTAAGTGCTAACTGTTACATGTTACTGACACTTCCACTGGAGCTGTCCTAATATTGGCTTTGTACATTACTGGCACATCATTGACAATTTAGCATCTAAACATCTGGTGACATGTGTTGACATATTACTATACATGTATATCACTATTCAGGGTTGGCATGTATGCCAACCCTGAATAGTGCATGTTTTGTATGACTGTTAACGTGAATTCGTAAGACCTGCAAACGAACCCATTCGATTATCTGTCTGCTGGCATTCCGCACCAGCTCAAAAGGAGCTCGTTGTGCAAGCTGGGATATATCAATTGATTGGATCATGCCTGAGAACAAACAGCAAAAATATTCACGAGAGTCACTCTTCAGATGTGTTTTGAATTGATTTGTTATTCATGTGCTGTTTACCAAAAGGGGCCATATCCCATAATAGTTAATACCAAAACAAAATAGAAAAATCACAAAACTGGAAGGAATGACTGCTTTGCCCTTAAAGCCTGCCGATTTATCAGTTGCCAACATGTTGGTGACTACTTTTTTAGTTGGCAACTCAAATGTAGTCGTGATGTGTATGTTCTCCACCAACAGTTGGCAACACTTTTTGTGGATATCTGGCACCTGAAACATCGGTCGGCCGGTGGGTAGTTGCTAACTATTTATCAGCAGACAAACTGTTGGCGACTAAAAGTCAGTATGTGTATGCCAAGCTTAAGTGTCTAATTTCATTAAAAAAATTAAGTTGTGGGTTAACAATGATATTTGGTACATGCGTAGTAAATTAGTAATACCAGATTAATCAATGACCACTGTTTGACAACATATGCCATGGTGTCTTAAAAATGCTGAAATCATATATGTCAGCATATTTTCCTGTAAAATAAAAAGAACATTAAACTATCAAATTTACACAGATTTCACATATTGCATGTATGTGTGGTTTCCCATACACCTCCACCTTCATCCCTTGACTGGGATGGTTGTATGGGTGTCATTCACACACTGTCATCAGCAGCCTATATATGGCCCTATACAACAAAACGTTGAACCGAAATATCTCAACGGACTCCTGTGATAATAATGATGACCCAGTAATATCAGCTATAAAAGTGTTTATGGATTATGATTATACTAAGATCAAGTATACTTCACTGACAGCTGTATTTTATTGATACTACTCAATGCAGTCATAAATAAACTTCAGTAAATCACACCCTATTGAGTCCCAACAATAACACCATTCACACATGGTCACTGCCTAACCAACTGGTCAGTTGACAGACTGGCCACATGCCACCTTGCTAATAGGTCAGTCAGTCTCCCTGGACTGGAATCTATTACTTGTCAACCTTCCTTTCACTAGTTTAAATTATAAATTTGTGGTATGTGCATTACATTCTCTGAAAATTGGAATTGAAATGCCACTTCCAGAATTGGAATTGTTTTTGTCATTAGAATTGGAGAAAATGTAAAAAAAAAAATTATATTACTTTTTAGAATTTACCTTTTCAATTGTACATCACGTAACTTTTAACCCCAATTATTCACTACAAATAATCAATATAATATAATATGTTGTGTATATCATATTTGTTTTTCGTTCTATGAACATAAAAATATTAAACATAAAATATATGGTATTTTTGGCATTGAGTATGTCGATGGTTGCTCTGTTCGTGAACATGCTTTTATTTCGATTTGGAATTGTTCTTTTTGAGTTAAAATTGGAATTGGTACGTGTAATTAGTGTACAATTAGAATTGTTATAATTTATATGACCCCTTAGTATTCTAGGAATATCTAGTTTTGTTGACTTTTTATTTACAATTGAACAAATCGAGAGATTCTGGACTGTTATTTGATATTTATCGATTCAGATTGTGGAAAAAACTTTAATAGCATTTTGATTGTGTATCAATAAAAATATATGAATATATAGTAACGCATGTTTAGACTCTTGTAGAGTGACATATTTCCTTCCTTTTATCCAATGGAATCCACCACATCTCTCATAGACTCTCTGGCATGTTGCCAGTGTAAGCCTTTGATGTATAAAATACTAAACCATAATTTATCATCACCAGACATTGAACAAGAAAACATTGGCCTTTCACTGCACTGCATGTCAGTTCCGCTTTCCAAGTTTTAGTCTCCTGCTCTGGTTACTTAAAAAAATTATTTGACATAAACATTTAATCATTATAATACATATTACCTTACTGTATAATTTAACCTGTCACATAACTAAGTAATTAACTAACTAATCATCCAGTTAACGCATTAATTAACTAACTAATTGACAAGCTAACAGCCAAGTACATCACATCTACTACTTCAGAAGTTCAGTGCGAATAATAAATCAGTTTCAGCTGAACATTGTATTTATATAACCAATGATCTCGTAATTAATTAATTAACTAACAACAAGTATCTATCATATATATTAGTATTATTACTTGAGCTACAGGTGTGGGTATATTAAATCAGCTGAACTGTATTATCCCTGCATAACCAATGATCTCATGATGTACATAATAATTTTACTGCATAACAAGATTTAACAAGATTTGCCATCCAAGCCAAAGGCCCAGATGGCAAGTGGACAAGGAAGCCATTGGCTTATCGAGAGTCCAACAATGTTCATCTACTTATAACCCGCCCTCCTGAGATATGTGTCAACCTTGTTTTTAAACATATTCACGCTGCTAGCAGTTACACAATCTGTAGACAATTTGTTCCATTCATTTATTGTCCTCTGTGAGAACGAGTGCTTCCTGATGTCCAATCTACATTGATCCTTTACTAATTTTACCTCATGTCCTCTAGTTCTGCTATCCTTCTTGAGTGAGAAAAACATATTTCTATCAATATTTTCATACCCATTCAATATCTTAAAAACTTCAATCTGATCTCCTCTTAACCTCCTTGTCTCTAGAGTTGTTAAACCACATTCTTTCAGGCGTTCTTCATAACTAAGGTCTCTCAGTTCTGGAATCATTTTAGTTGCTCTCCTTTGTATGTGTTCAAGCGTATCTATATCTTTCTTACGATATGGTCTCCATGCTTGTATACAGTATTCTAAATGAGGTCTAACTATTGCTTTATAAAGAGGTATAATTAACTTTTTTCCCTTGTATGTTATGTTTCTTCTAATCAATCCAAGAATTTGATTACCCTTTGAAGCTGCAATACCACACTTCTCTGAAACTTTCATATCAGCGCTTATTGTAACTCCTAAGTCCTTTTCTTTTACAGTAGTACCCAGAACAGTATCTCCCATTTTATAGTTTACATTCAAGTTCCTATGTCCTGTATGTAGGCATTTACATTTCCCAAAATTGAACAACATCTGCCATTTCTCAGACCATTTCACTAATCTGTCTAGATCGTTTTGTAAATGTTGTTTATCACCATCAGTATTAACCTTTCTAAACAGTTTTGTGTCATCCGCAAATTTCAGTACGTTACTTGTTATACTGTCGTCCAAGTCATTGATATAAATTAAGAATAATATAGGTCCTAATACTGATCCTTGAGGTACCCCACTCAAAACCGATTTCCAATTTGAAACTTCTCCATCTACTACAACTCGTTGTCTTCTGTCAGTCAGCCATTGTTCTATCCAGTCAGTTATGCTGTCCCCGATACCATGGGCTTTTAATTTAAGTAGTAATCTTTGATGTGGCACTTTGTCAAAAGCTTTCTGAAAATCTAAGTAGATAATATCTACTGGCGATCCCACGTCTATCCACTTAGTGATTTCTTCCAAAAAACATAACATATAAAATCACATAACTACCTCAATCACTTACTAACTAATTAACTATTTAATTAATTAACTAACAACAATTCAACAAATATACAGCTTGAGCTACATGTGTGGGAATAATAAATCAACTACTGTATACAGCAATCCAATGATCTTGTGACTGTCCTCATTGAAAGTATGTGGGTAGCTCTGAATACCTTGCACTAAGATGACTGTTTTCTTTGGCATTAAAATAAACTACCGGATAAATAATATAAGTGTCAGTCACATGAGGTCTTGTGACACTGTGAAAAAGGTCTCGACGTCTTTGCAAGTCTTCAATCACCATCCACAGTTATTCACCACCACCCATTGTACATCAGCAAATAAATGATGTGAAAAGCTTTTTTGCAGTCATATGATCACCGCATTCATCAAAATCATAAGTACCTGACATGTCTACATAGTTTTCATGCTTTCAAGTTCCCGCTTTGTACCATGCTTTTATGTAATTAATTTAATAGGTAGTCCGTTTGCATTTTTGAGCTAAAAATAGACAAAACAGTGGGAGTTGTTAGCGCCATGTAATAATTCAACCCATGGTGGTCTACACCCGTCTGGTCAGATCTGTTATACACCAGTTGATTTACTTATGTTTTCTGGATATACACCAACTGGTTGGTGCATGTACAGCAAGTCTCGTATAATTTTTCGCTGAATTTGAGCAGAATAAAAAATGTAGAAGTTGGTATAAACCAACTGGGGACCACATGCGATTTTGGTATATATATACATGGGTGAGATTTAGCAAGTCATGGAAGGTAGCCAGTTGGGCTACCATCCTTGCAAAGTGAATTAGCCGGACAGCTTCTTAGGTAGCCCACTTGCTAATCAATACTTTGATGATAGAAAATAAATACTTTGATGATAGAGTGTATGAACGACATCAACGACAAATAAAAAACATCAAAAACAAACAGTTTTGAAACATTTATTTTTAAGGCAGGATCAATACAGTGTGATACATAAGACTGAATAAAATACAGTATACAGTTGTACACATGTGACATGTTATTTTGCTTTCATAACATGGTACACCAACAGTCTACGCGAAAAGTCTCCAAGCGTCACAGGACATAGCCTAAAGAAACTTTAACCAGGTTCCTGATTAATTCGCCATAAGCGCTCCGCACACCATGTAGATTTGTCTAACTATAATTGGGATAGTGTATATTTTTATGTATGTTTGTATGTATGTTTATATGTGTTTATATGTGGTTATGTTCATGTTTTCCTCCTAGACGGGTTGCACCTTGGGCGCCAAACTTTCAGGGATTAATCTACAACCCCACGAATGAAACGTAACGCCTTTATTTTTTTAAATACCCCATATATCAAGGGTTCCTGTGGTTTTTATGGTAAATTAAATGTTCGCTGTGTAAAACATTAAGTTCCAACAATCGCAGAAACCACGTGCGCGCGCGGTGAATACTTCGGTACGTGAAACTTTTGAGAGTACATAGCACCATATGGGCAGCGGATACATTATAGTAGAAATCACACACCCACTTTGGCGACCTCGGGCCAATACACAATTAAAAGACAGTAGAATACAGATATTATACTATTCTACAACCAACACAATTATCCATGGGTCTAAATTCATGCGACCTTCAAAATTTTGCATCACGTGTGACGCGGTTGTTTGTGGTAATACATTTGAGCGTATTGATGACATATTGGCCTGAGGCATTTGGTAAACATGCTATCATGACTTTCACGTATGAACTACCACATTATCTCATCCTAGGGACGGGCATTTTTGCTAGTATATATATAATATATAATTTATATATATATATATATATATATATATATATGCTGAGCAGCGATGTTGTTGATTAAAAATACAATGAATGCTCCCTATTCATATAACTTCTGCTACAGTTTGGCAATATTTCTTGCAATGACAAACGTGTCACAGAAACACTAACATAAATGCGATATAGCTGGGGTAACGCTTCTGAGATGTTTATTAAAATTCCATTTATTTTTGCTGGTGCTAAAATATTGCAGCTCCATAAATATTTCGATTCGCCATGCGGGCTACCGTAGTAAAAAATCGAAGCTATTTTTTGGCGCCATTGGTGACTGGGCGACCACTAAACCTCACCCCTGTGTATATGTATATGTATATGTATGTACATACTTACTTAGGCCTGTTTGCTTGCTGGAAGTTATCCACTGGATCATCTTTTGTGCCATCTTCTTGAATTCGTTCCAGCTGTAGCCCATGCTCTTTATTTCTGTTTCAGTTCCCACTCCCAGCTGTTTCTAGGCATTCCTCTTCCCCCTAGGTTCCATACATGTAAATGATTATCTGATGATACTTACTGGAAGGGGGTTTTCTCAGTCTGTGACCAGTCCACCTCCTTGTTGAACAGTTCTGCATTTTCTTCACCATTGGGAGTGGTGTGGGATCTCTGTATTACTGCAGTACCCACACTACCAGCACTGTGGGATTCTGGATGTAATAATCAGTTATCACACCACCCATGGGGCATCTTTGTAGCAGTTGGGATGCTTGTGAATACAAATGAAGGGCCAACCAGACACTGAGAACCACAAGGGTTTTGCTCTTCCCTCTTATGACCTTTTCTGCCACCACTGTGGAGTTGGCTTCAGAGAGATGGCAATCAGTTTCAGTCTTTCAAGAGGCAGTCATATAGAACTGGCCATAGATGTAACTAACATACAGCCAGAGCATCAACAAGCATACAAAATCTGTACATAATTATGGATCACATGCACAGAGGTGGACTTTGCCTTTGGACTGCATCCTGTTCTTGCCGTTCAACTGGTTGTGTTTCAACTGCATAGAAAGAACGAATCGGCTGCTGCAGCACAAAACAAAACTGGATGACACAGGCAGGAAAGGAGTATAACTGGTGTGGATCAGATGATAGGCATCTGTAGAGTGTAGTTACTAGAGGTCTACTCTATTGGGAAGAAAGATATATGTTCAGTTGAAAGTCAAATATTCTGTAGACATTTATGTAGATGTTACGGAGCTAGATGACTCCTACTGAGATATACTCTGTCACAAGGATATTTGTGAGTATATTATAGTTATTTATAATTATACATGCATGAGTAAAGAAATTTATTTTCTTAAATACCCTGATGTGTGTCACAGTGTGGATAATTGTGAGTAGAATGGTCATGCCTCCAGTTTTGGATTACATGAACACCATGTTTGTGTAGATATGTCCAAAGATAACAAAGTTGTTTGTACAGTGTCAGTGACTGAAGTTTTAAATTACAGTGATTAATTTTTGCATTGGCTGCCATATTTGCAGTGACTGCACAATTTCCTGTGACTGCAGTATTGACAGTGACAGTTAGTGTTTGCAGTGCTTGCTGTAGTTGCAGTGCTTGCTTACAGTATTTGCAGGAATGCAGTTTTTGCAGTCTCTGTAGTATTTGTACTTAGTACACTTTGTTGATATCCGTTGACCCTGTTTGGTGCAGATTCCTACTTTAACTGCCAGAGCAGATATGTTGAGATAATGTGTTTATATCTAACATAATGACATAACGATCTGGTAAATGGCTACTACATTTTATCAGATTGCAGCAACTCCAACATGCCATGCAGGATTTGGCTTGATTATAACGTAGCTCTTGAAAGTATAATTACAGACTGGCAGGTATTTGGCAAAAATTAAGCAGAATGAACTACTGATGTGAATAATGTTTGCAGATATTTTGATAGTCATTTGTATTAATAAACACCTTTTAGGTGAGTTTAAATAATGAAAACAGCATGTTTGTCATATACTTGATGCCACAGTGAGTGAGGTATTCATTTCTTAAATATAAACATGATTTTGTACCCATGAAATGCAACAAAAACGTTATTTAACAAATATAAAATAATAACTTTAGGTCGCCGTAGTTGTTGTTGATGGTGTATGTGTGTACACGTATGTGTGTGGCGATAGGCATACTGAAAGGATGATTCACTGAGAATAGGTGAAATGGGAGAACTATCCAAATGCAGTGCAGGCAAAATGGAAATAATATCATTGGGTGAAATGGGGACACCCCAGTCATTGTGATAACCATCCATCCATTCGCACAAACTACAAATTTCCACTTAAGACAGGTTATGTCCAGATCTTTGTGATGTACCAGGGTATATTGGAAATATTGTTTCATGTGCTGACTGCTTGTAAGGCAGAGTTTATGACATTGTTTCGACTTGACCCAACAAATTGTTATGGTGTTCTATGCCACACAGAAGACATTGAGAAGAATTTGCCAGGTTGGTTTACTGAACGTGGAACTGTCCCTATGCTGACATTATTCCGCCTTCACCTACTCTGTATTAGGATAGCTCCTCCCCCACCAAAATCACACTTTAGATCTAAGACTTAAAAAAAATAATTTTGAATGTAAAATATGCTTTGCAGAAATCTTTTTCTACAATTAAATCTTAGCGCTCATAATTATTATTTATTGATTGATAACATTGACTAAATCCAGAAAGAACTTTAAAGATTTAACTCAAGAAAACTCTGATTTATGTAAAGGAGCTGTTTGTACTGAATTGCTAAAAGAAGCCACATTCAATTAACATTTGATCCTGTTGAAGCCAAACCATGGATATGTAGCTGGTAGATCAAGACTTAATGATCTAAGAGTAAGCAAAGTGGAAAAAGGCTGTAATTGGGCAGTAACTGAGTGCATGTGTGCATGAGTGCATGTGCCTGTGGCTGTGTGAGGGAGTTTATTTTCCGAAACTGTATGTGTACATACAAAATATACAAAACGAAACAAGTACAAACAGGTACTTAGTCATACAGTTTCAGGTTAACAGCGTAGTCGTAATGGCTGTAATCAGTTAGGCAAACACAAATATAGCGAAAAACATTTGCGATTGAATATATAATATAATTAGTCGCTGTCAACCGGGAATCTGTAAAACGGGAATCTGTCAACCGGGAATCTGTCTCGGAATTAGCAATAAAACCACTGTAGGCAAAATGGGGGTAGGCAAAATGGGCGTTTATCGAATGACTATATAGGAGCTTTTTTTGGAGGTCTGGGGAAGAAAGTTTATATATGAAAATGATTTCATAGTTGGTTCATATAATATATGGCAGTAAAAGTTGTGGTACTTGGTATGACTCTGTGGAACTGCCCAGCTGAGTACTTCTGTCATTATCAGGACGATGACGTCAGCACATCCTGAATTAATTATTGCACCAGCTTGCAATTAGTTCATTACAAATACTGGTGACTGACGGAAACAAACTGTTTGTCCAAGCTTACATCCAAAATGGAGTGAAAAAGTGGATTGAATATTAACCTGTTGGAAATGACAGCAACATATGTCTACTAGTAGTACTAATGGTCAAAATAAAAAAAAAGTCTATAACATGATATGCAAAAATGTTAGTGCCAATCAAACTAATATCTTAATGTAATACCCCTATAGCATTGACTGTATTGGTATCAACAGAATCAAGGATTATTAACAGAATCAGCTGTTCAGTAGAAACAAATATATATATATATATATATATATATATATATATATATATATATATAATTTGTATTGGCTCATCAACACAGAATCATTCTCTGTTCCCACTGCAATAAAATGCACCACTTAACTGAATCAAATTGCTCTGGCTCGAAGTAATTATATTAAGTGTCCACTGTATAACCTAACATAACAATGACATTTTTCTATTAATCGTACCAGACATTATCTAAAAAAAATTAAATCTTATAGAACTAGTGTATGTATATTATGTTGCTAGAAGTGGGTGGACCTTCCAGTGAAAACCAAGTCCTTAAATTCTTGTATATACGGTGACTAATGAATCAGATGTATAAAAATAAAATCTTTATTTTCGCACATTAAATATGGCAATTGTACATTCTTTAAAATTCAGTAATGTCCATAATAATACAGTTGACATCATCATCGTCTAAAATATTACATGTCTTATTTTTACTCGTCATAAGATTGCGAAAATGCATAAACTGATCGCTGTCTGGTCATTTACATTTCAATAAGTTCTTTCACAGTACAGTAAGGCTTTTAAAGTTTTACTAGTTGGCTTACGGATTTTCTGTAACACAAAAATGGGTCGATCGGCAAGAAACAAAAAAATAATAATCCAAATATGTAACATCTACGGTAATCATGAACTAAATTGGCTTAAATTATTTGTGTCGTTAAACAACATTTTTACCTCATTTTTTCTATGTCAGTGCATTTATTAAATCATTCCACATCATTCCATTAAAAAAGCATATATTATTTTTTTAAACTACTGTGTCTTTTTGCGCATTTTTGTGGTCCAAATTGCAGCAATGGTGAGCGATGCTTTAAGTCGCTGGTGATCTTCACACATCAGAATTGTTTTATTCACATAAACTATGATTATTAATAGATCATTTTACACCAAAATAATATATCTACTATGCGTAGATAATTTTATGTAACTGATTCAAATAGGGTTGGTAAACTGGCTCAACTAACACATGGTGTGGGGTAAGACTAAGTTGAGCCACAGTGTAGCGTAAGTTGGGTAAATGCTTTATTTGTATAATGTGTGTAGGTTTTGTACTAAAATTTCATAACAACTCAGCCAACACATGCTCAGTTCACATGCTTAATTAATAAGTCGATACACTTAATTAATATAGACTTATAGGCCAATCACAACCAGTGTAGCTAACTGCTAATATGTTGCCTTGTAACTCTTCGATGTAAACATAATTGCCAAAACTCTTAACTCTTACTCTTAACTCACATGTTCTCACTGTTGTGACAAATGGCATGAATTGTATTTCAATTGTTTTCTAATGACATGTTCAATCACTAAGTGGTACCATGTAACTGTCACTGCTATAGTTTCCTGGCAACCATGGGTGGCTCAACTAACCCAGTGGCTCAACTAACACTGCCTTCCCCTACTCCAGGCTATAGGACACTCTAAAGATGGGTTGATGCTAGAAAGTTGTGGTGCATATTGTACATGGTAAAATAGAAATTCTCTCAGGGTGTGTATCATACTTGGGGGCGTATTATGCATAGACAATGGTCAAGAGGTTAATTTTCTTTCACAGTATGATAAGTAGGTGGAATTGTGACCAGCTCAGTCTTTCTCAATGAGTCACCCGATCTCTTCACTGTAACATTCCAATATAGGTCGATTTCTGCCTCATAACATTGCAAGAATGCATAAACTGATAGTGCACTGTCTGAACATTTGCATGATCAGTTAGTTTTTTATTTCACGGTAGGATATGTAGGTGGAATTGGTGATAAGCATTGATCAGTATATTAATAAAATATGCTTGATTAATACATCACTGCATGACAACAGGGTAGTACTGTTTATAGTGTGAACATAGCATGTTACAAATAGTTGTCTAACATGTAAGTAAGTAAATTTATTTCCTCCTCACCATCATCATGTACAATATGAGGCAAACAAAAGCAGCGAAGATGAGAAGACTACCAGAGAAATATAAACTTATCGGGCTAGTAACCAGTGACGATGACACCAGGAACCAATTAACTTGAACATTTGTCATTGTCATTTGTTCTTAATGGGCAAGGCCACCAGATTGGTTTTATATATATATATATATATATATATATATATATATATATATATATATATATATATATATATATATATATATATATATATATATATATATATATATATAGACTAGTCGGGCAATGCCTTGGGCAATACACATGTGAAATAGACAACATTGTTGACTGTTGAGTTTATACTATTAGGGGACACTACGATATGCAAATAGCTTACTTGTTCTGTTTGTATATTTACCGGCTCACTCCTTGATGTGGTACTGAAGTTGGATCAGGAGTGTAAATTGTGCAATGACTGAGAAACTTTGTTTTGTATCATTTTAGTAGTAAGTTTAGTTTATCAGTTTAGTTAGTAAGTTGGAATAAATGCAATTTGATCTTACAAACTTGCCTTACAGTAGTATATTCTTAATTTAGGCTAAAGCTTGCCACCTGCAGCCTACATATTAGTATAGTTATTTAACAGTCACATTAGTGAAACATGTATTGTACATCTACTACACCCAGTAATTAAAGTTATTTAGTAGATGCTGGTATGATATATCATATATATGTATGTATGTATGTATGTATGTATGTATGTATATTAATAATTTCTTATTAGTACTGTATATCTATATGGATATATGATGAAGACTGGGTGCTGTACAGTATAAAATGGGCGTTTATTGAATGACTATATAGGAGCTTTTTTGTCTGGGGAAATAAGTTTATATATGAAAATGATTTCATAGTTGGTTCATATGGCAGTAAAAACTTGTGGTACTTTTTATTCGAGCATGCAGTGCATGGATAAATTGCGCAAAATATACATATGACTACGTGGAACAACCCAGCTGAGTATTTCTGTCATTATCAGGAGGATGATGTCAGCACATCATGAGTTAATTATTGTACCAGCTTGCAAATAGTTCATTACAAATACTGGTGACTGACTGAAACAAACTGTTTGTCTAAAGTGGAATGAAAAACCAGGTGGAATATTAACCTGTTCAAAATGACAGCAACGTATGTCTAATACTAATAGTCAAAACCGTAAAAAAATTATATAACCTGATATCCAAAAATGCTAATGCCAGTCAAATTAATATCTTTATGGCATAACCCTATAGCGTTGACTATCAACAGAATCAAGGATTA
Organism: Lamellibrachia satsuma; assembly: GCA_033239005.1. NCBI lineage: Eukaryota > Metazoa > Annelida > Polychaeta > Sabellida > Siboglinidae > Lamellibrachia > Lamellibrachia satsuma. The sequence continues at coordinate 2,662,510 of BSQZ01000053.1, forward strand.
TTAACAGAGTCAGCCGTTTAGTAGAAACAAATATATATTGTATTGGCTCATCAACACTGAATCATTATCTATTCCCGCTGCATTAAAATGCACCACTTAACTGAATCAAATTGCTCTGGCTCGAAGTAATTATATTAAGTGTCCACTGTATAACCTAACATAACAATGACAATTTTCTATTAGTCGTACCAGACATTATGTAGAAAAAAATTAAATCTTAGAACTAGTGTATGTATATTATGTTGCCAGAAGTGGGTGGATCTTCCAGTGAAAACCAAGTCCTTAATTTCTTGTATATAGTAGGGTTGTTTGATTTAAATAATTTGATTTAAATCATGATTTAAATCGCTCCAAAAAAATCATTGATTTACAATTTTTTTTTACTTCTGTTTTTTTTAATCGCTGATTTATATGAATTTAACACAAATAATTGTTTACAAGCATCGAGATCAACAAAGTTTTGTGTGTTTTTTAATACAAAAGCACAAAGTGCGCACACTTGTGTAGCTGTATTGACACCACATAGCCTGATAGTGAAATATTTTATGACATTGCGTATACGAGATTTAAAAAAATCAAATAAATAAAAAAAAAAAAAATCCAATTTAAATTAAAAAAAATTTTATTTTTTTATTTAAAAAAAATCATGATTTTTTTCAACCCTGGTATATAGAGTGACCAATGAATCAGATATATACCATGTATGCCAAAAATAATATTGTAAAAAAAACCTATTATTTTATTTATGAGGGGGTGTGGCAGGAAGGCCAGAGGTTGGCAATGAAAATAATTTGTCATCAAGCAGAACATGGCAGAATTTGTTGGGGGTGGGGGCTGGGGGGTAGTCAGTGCAGCACTCACCCACCCTGATTACACCCTGATTCTGCAGTGCACTCAGCCAAATGTTATTTAAGTTTCCTGTAAGTGCCCATTAATTGACTATTAACTGAACCATGTTGGGGTAGGGCCCACTTATTGACATGCCATGTTTCCTTGGCTCTCAGGGTTTATAATCTTGCTGTTCTAATAATAGGAATGTATATGTAGGGCCTGAATCAACTTACAATAAAATGTTCTAGGGCGCTTCACATAAAATTGCGTAAATTATTTTATATTTAATAATTTTAATTAAAAAAGTAAACAGTATAAAATAGAAGAGCTGATTAAAACAATTAAAATGTGTTAATACTGGCAGTGGGTATATCACATTTTAAAGAGATGTGTTCAGTGCAACGCCGTAGTGTGTGTTTAGTTTTATTTTGGTCGACAGATGTCGCTACAAGTTTACTACAGCGGATATGTATGAATCGGTGCAAAACACCTAAATCCTCATTTTCCTGTTTTGTATTGAGTTACTTCAAAGGCAAAATTTTTACTGAACAAACCCCTAAGAACTGCGCCATTTGTTTACATTCTGATGTAGGGCATATGGTTTCTAACCAATGAACTAGTCCGTAGGGCACATTGTGACAGCAACAAATATGTGCACCGTGTGACCTGTATCTGTTGTATACCATGATGATGTGCAGAATTCTGCTATTTTCTGATTAACATTCGACCTATTTAGCATACATATCCTAATAAGTGTACACCCCCATTTTTTAAAGGTTCAGTGATGACAGAAGTCTGTGAAAATTGAAAGTTTCACCAATATCAGCTCTGGTATATTTTTGACCACAAGTGAATGCATAGATGGCTGGAACACACAATGGGAGAAGGAGAGGGCAGAGAGATTATATTTCATCTTCTAACAAACTAGCTGTGTTGTGGAAACCTCCTGCACTATAGGATGTGAACCTGTTCAGTGCCAGTCTCTGACAGTTTGCAAGTTGGCAGAAATACTATCCATGATTGACCATGAAAGAGTCGTTTCTTCTATGAACATTGTCATCACGACGATGTCATTCATATTGCAGTGCTTTGGACACCCTGTAGACAAGCAGTGTTACTCAATGATCCTGTGTTCAACAGTGAAATGCACATCATAGTAGAACAAGAATGCGACAAGCTCATTCTTTTTAAATGACTCCTTACATTTACTCGTTGTAAGATTGCAAGAATCATTTTCAGGGTCAATAAGTTTTTTCTTTCAATTCATAGTATGATAAGGCCTTGCACTTTTTACTAGTTGGCTTATGGATTTTTTATAACACAAAAATGGGAAAATGGGTCGATAGGCGAGAAACAAAAACATAATAATCGAAATATGTAATTGTTTTCTAATGATATGTTCAATCACTGGGTGGTACCATGTAAGTGTCACTGCTGTAGTTTCCTGGCAACCATGGGTGGCTCAACTAACCCAGCAGCTCAACTAACACTGCCTTCCCCTACTCCAGGCTAAAGGACTCTCTAAAAGGGGGTTGATGCTAGAAAGTTGTGGTGCATATTATACATGATAAAATAGAAATTCTGTCAGATTTGAGAAAAAAATCAGGGTGCATATTATACTTGGGGGCATATTATGCATAGAAAATGGTCAAGAGGTTAGTTTTCTTTCACGGTATGATAAGTTCGTGGAATTGCAACCAGCTCAGTATTTCTCAATGAGTCACTCGATCTCTTCACTGTAACATTGCAACATAGGTCGATTTCTGCATCATAACATTGCAAGAATGCATAAACTGATAGTGCACTGTCTGAACATTTGCATGATCAGTAAGTTTTTTATTTCATGGCACGATATGTAGGTGGAATTGATGATATACATTGATCCGTATATTAATAACATATGCCTGATTAATACATCACTTCAGCGAGTGGGCGAAGTGGCATCAAAGGATGTCCCATGCCTAATAGTAACCGATATACGTCATTTTAACTCTGGACAAGCGAACCTATAAATATGTATAGTTTGGCTCATTTGTTGTTAATAAATATAAGTTAATTGTTGGACAATAGCACAGTGGGCACCGGTGATAGAGCGACAAGGGACACAGTTCATTCTGTCACAGCTGTCCTCCCTCTCTGATTCCAATATATGACACTTAACTAGACAAACACTGGACAGCATCTATGAATGATCTTGTGCAGCGTACATGAGTAATGATGGTAACTACAGCAAAACTTCTCAGTTCATTATGAGTACCTCATGATGACCATTTTAGCTGTACTGTGGGTCATTGAAAACTGATAATTATGTTATTGTACTTTTGACATAATCTTGTGTCAAATTTTTTCGTTTTACCTGCCTCTCCTACCTCGTGGAACTCTCAGAGTAACATTGTATTTATTACGTGTGAAAGACAATGTTGTAATTTTAGTTGATTACATTATTAGTTATTTACACAACTTTATTATTATATAAATTTAATGATTTTGATGCCATTAGATAAAGCGCAACAAGCAGTTTGTGTGTTCGTATGTACATCTGTATTTTGTAATTAGTTCTGACATACTGGACATGATGATCAGTCTGCCTTAATGAAAATGGAATTATTATTCATCCATTATTCCACGTGTTGTTGTTGGAATATAAAGACGCACACGTTCAAGGCAGTTCCCCTTTCGCACAATTCATATGTGATTAACTCTGAATCATCTGTGGCAGTTTCACTTCACACAATTTTTTTTATTTTACTTGTTAATTGGATTCTTGTGAAAGATGCTGGGTTGTCGTGACATGAAAAAAATGGCTGGGTCTTCTATCTAGAATTATATTTTTTTTATTTTGTTTTCAGATGGTCTCACAAGATCGATCAGCAAAGGTTCGAGGAAGATCTCCATCCAGCGAGCCTGTCTTCCACCCCCGCCACCGCTGCCGCCTCCAAACCCACCGGTGGCACCATCTTGTGTCAGAACGAAAAGCAAGCGTAACCTTCCACCGCCACCACCACCACCATCTAGTGCCAACAATTCAGAGCTTTCAACCCTGGTCACCATCGGTGGTGCCAAAGAAATTGACGAGACAGTTTGCGATGATGACGTTGACAAAAGCACCACGGATCAGAGACAGTTGTCGTGCACAGATCATGTGAATAACAAAAGTTTGAGTAACGAGAAGACAGCATCGTGTACATGTGCACTGCAAGATCAGTCGGGAAAAAAGGAAAAGTTTTATTCGGTGTCAGCGAGGGACCGCAACATTGTCAGTTGTTCGCTCAGTAAACGGTCATCATCAACGTCTAACTCAGTAATTATGGTGAATATAAACTTGGACGAGAAGGTTGATACACTGCCTTCTACCTCAGTTCAAACACCTGGTGCCGATTCGTCAAAAACAAAACAGAAAGTGTTGCCCAAACCAAAACCAAGGGCCCATCGTCCATCTGCTGTTGTCTCAGGGATTGGTTCCTCTGGGGTTATGGCCAGTGATGTTACCCAGTCACAGGCAATGTGTGAAAGGACAGCTGGGGTGGAGGTGTCTCTTTCAGGACAGAATGACAGGCAAAGTGTTAATAAGCCTTCAGTCATGCATCAGCGAGTCAAGCCACCCACGCCACCAAAGAAACCGGCTATTGCGAAATTGAGGACAAAAGTAAATGGAAATGCGACGGACAGTTCTGATGATGGTTTGGCACCACAAGGGCAGGTAGGAGAGTTTGTTTGTGCAATGTATTTCGACTTTTGCAGGATGTGCGGTTGTTTGTGTATTTTGGTGTGTGCGTGCATGCGTTTGTGTGTGAGTGCACATGCTTGCATGAATGTGAACGAACTTGTGTGTGTGCATGCGAATATGGGTGTGTTTGTGAGTGAGTGAGTGAGTGAGTGTGTGAGTGAGTGAGTGAGTGAGTGAGTGATTGAGTGAGTGAGTGAGTGAGTTTTCCCACTTCTGGTTGAAACCCTAGTTTCTGCTCAAGTGGCAGGCTGGACTGCAACTCTTAACTGATTAGACCCCACAACGGCCGCGGCCGGCCGCTCGGTGCAGTCCTGGAACGGCCGCCGCCGGCCAAATACAGGACCCTCTATTAAAAAGAATCCTGGCGAATAACTACTGAACTAAATGCTACCAAATTTTGCCACACCCTAGCGGATACATTTTGCAACAACAACAGCTCGTTACATGCATGTGTTGCCCTTTCGGAAATCTTGATTTTCATCAGTTTTGTTTATGTTATCTTGAACATTTTTATTTCTATATTTGTCATGATAAAATATGGTGTAACCTGAAAAATAACCGTCAGAATTTGATAGTGTTTTAAGTGGTGCAAAGCTAACACATATAGCTACATTTTCTTCACTGAGTTGCATAGGGTTATAGCATGGGATCATTGTCAAATGTCGGTTGCAACTTTCAAAGTTTTAACAAATATACTATTTTGTCTTTGCAAATTGTTATCAAATGTCAACATTTTATTAATATATCCTATTTCTATGTATATATGCATGTGGAGAAATTACTACTCTTCAAAATAAACACAACTTGTAATTGTCAATATTGAATAGTTTTTTCTACAGATTTTTGAACACAAGGAGGTAAAATCGCTCAAAATTTGCCAGAAATCCTGGGAACATGGTGGCATGTTTTAATAAAATCCTGGGGCCTAATGGGTTAAAGACAATATGAGAAAAATTATTAACACAAAGAACAGTTCAGGGATTATATTCACCTCACCCAGGCCCTTAGCCAGAAATACAATTTTGCCAGTCTTGAACATTCTAAAAAACCTTAAACGCACGAACAGATTCCGTTGTTGACCCAATTGTATTTTTAATGGCAAGCAATTAGATTTTTTGTCAATGGCGGGCCAAGTCCGGTTTAACCAATATTGGCACAATCAAGTTTTACTAGCTGTGCAGCGAGGTTGACGTTATCACCTGTACACTAATACTAATAGAAGAAGAGCCAACACATGAAGGTTCATGAAAAAGTAACTTGAAACTTTATTTTAAATATGCAAACATGGAAGTAATGTTTGAAGCATCTTAAGACTTTAAGTACATGCATACAAGTATGTCTAATAATAAGTAATATGAACAAATATGATTACAATCACACTTGAAATCAAATGCTTTACACTAAAAGTAAAGCAATACAACAAATAAAAATTGAAGATATAGCACTCAGTATTACAATTCGTTTTGAAAGTAATATATTATAACATTATTTCTTTGATAAAATAGCAGTCATCCAGATTAAGACAAAGTATTGCCTATACTATTGGAAAAAAAATAACATGAATTTACTAGACAGTAGAAGACTGCCAGACTGAGCACAGCCTTATCGTTCATGGTTTGCCTGCTGCTTGAGTTGAGGAACCGGGAAACTGATGTCGATAGTAGGGCCTACATGCTGGTTATGTATGTGAATCAGAGCCCGATTCAGACTCAATTTCGAAGTCTATCGCAATCGTGCTTGTCCACTGCGGAGTGCCAGCAGTGGGCGACAATACAGTAATGTCTTAGTTACTGTCGGCAGTCAACATTAGGGATCTCCACCAAGGCATCAACGTAACAAAGGATGCTGACTCAGACTGTTCAGGAACAATCACAGGAATGCTGCTTTTATTTACGTTTACGAAAAAGGCATCAACTGTCGTGAACTTTGACGTTGACAAATCACATCTTTTCACTCGCTTGGCAGGTGCCATTCTGAACTCACCCCAAGACATCCGGGTCACGGGATTGTTTCTTAAAATGAGAGCGTCATTGGATAGGCACTGAGAAAAGCCATAAAAACACATTTCCAAACCAATGATGTACATGATTACAATAAATAGAGATCAACCGCAGTATCATTATTTTCTAACGATATCAAGGTTAAAATATATAGTCTTATAGATGGTGGTAATCGCTATTGTGCCATGAACAACATTTGTCGAATCACAGCCGCGTGCGTTAAGAGTCACTAAGACAGTTCAAACAATTTTATTATGAAAAAATCTCATTTTGTAAAAAGAAAAACCCGTCTTATTTTTAATTTTACCTGTCGTCGTAAGACATTTGCCGTCTTAAAGATGAGCAGACGGGTCCCTGGCTAATGGCCTCACCTCACCTCCTTTATCTTTCAATCATAAAATCTCAGAATATATCACATTATCCCGCAGGTGATCTTTCAGAAAGTGTGGTAACTTTCTTTTGGATTATATGCCATGTCATCGTACATCACCAGCTGGTGTACAAAGTTAAGCGAATCAAATATTGTACGTCCATGCATGCTTCCATGCTTGCGTTCATCTGTTTGTTCAAACTAACAAAAATACAGATGTACAAATGTTTCTTGTATACTTAAGGAAGTATGCAGCAATTAATCCAGGAAATTGTATAATGACATATTAAATGTTTACAGGTTAACTTTTTCTGGTGGGTTAGTGGCGAGTGGGCGTGTGTGCATGTGGGCGTGGCCGTGGGCACATGTGGGTGCGAATGGGTGGGTGTGTGTGCGCGACTGTCTGTTTGAGCTTGTATGTTTTACAGTGCGGTTATGTTAGAAACAATATCTCACTGACCTAGAAACTTATGCATTTTGTCTAGGATTCATCACCAGAAAGGCGACCAGTTCCGCCGCGAAGGACCAAACACAAATTGACTCAACCACACCAGGTGGCAGCACCATCAGTCACTGAGTGTAACGACAAAATGTTTGCAACTGGATTTGTAACAGGAGACGAGAAAGGACATCCCACAGGGGGCGCCACCAACGACAAAAAGGTGTTGAAGCAACGCCATGTGCCGAAAATTAACTCTTTCACCACAGAAGATCTCGATATATTCCAGAGTAAGCCTTTCTACTTTGACAGTATTTATGTCATACAGTTTAACTTTTTTTTTTAAAGAATGTTTGTCGATTTTCACTGATTAACTGACATGCAGCTGGTTGGATTTTTTTTATAGTTAAAATGCCCAAATTCTCAGATTTTTGCATTCTTAAAGTAGATCTAAGTTTAATAGTGTTAAAATTTCCAGTTGTGATTGTTCAAGCATTGTTTTTAGCTGTAGCAATTTAGAAATCTTTTCCAGCTTATTTTCAATTGTGATGGTTAATAAGTTATTTTCGGTTGTGCTAATTGAACAGTTGTTTTCAGTTCATATGTCAATGGTTAAAATCAAATAAGAAATCAGTGGTGATACCGTTCCTTTAGTTTAAAGGAAATTCCTTTAATTTTGTCCCATCCCATAAAATTCCTTTATTTTTGCCAAATTTTCTTTTTGATTCCTTTATTTTTTTCATGGCAAGAGAAATATACTCTGAAATGTGCAGAATTACTTTATCTCCACCCAGCAAATAAAAAAAAATTATGAAATTATCACAAAGCGATTACTAAATCTTGCATAGATCTTTTACATTGTCTCTTGGTTGAATGATCTATTGCTTACTTCTGATTTTGTGTGAACACGCATTGTCTAAATTTGACCAGATGAAAAATATTGAGTTTACTTGCTAGCAAGTACATATTTAGGACTAATTTGGGAAGAAACTAGTTACGTTGGATAAAAATTCCCTTTAGAAACCTTAACAATTCATTCCTTTACAATCCTTAAAAGTCCTCCAAAATGTCCTTTAAATTCCATTATCTTTGTGAAAAAAATTATTTTAAGGTTTTTTAATTTCTTTCAGTTGTCACTAAGAAATGCATACAAAGCATTCAGACATTGTTCAGACTGCCTGTCTGCAATACAAGCACATACTGACTTGTGCACATGTTTCCGCTTCTCTGACTCTGGTGTGGAATAATTGCAGTGCCAGTGGATAATTAAGTGTCAAGCACTAGAACTATTTCACAATCTAATGTCCTGTTTCGTTTTGTAGTTGGAAAAATATTTCAGCTTCCGCCATGTACCAGCGAATGCAAAGAGTTTTTCATTGGTTAAACTGTACGACTTTGTTACGGACATTATGACGCTGAATGCATTAGTATTGATAACATCTCAGTTGTTTACTCTTGTGCAGACATAAGCGTCTCAGTATGCGTACAGTGTATTTATTTGATGAAAAATGCCACTCTATACGCACCTTATTTGGCAATATACTACTATTAAATTTAGACATTTGTGCCAGCCTATATTCTCCGATAAATGTGGCAAATTATGCAGGGTATAATTTTTAGGAGAGCAATCGCTCTCACTCCCTATTGCTAGTGCTAATCAATCATCCACGGACCGGTTTACTGCTCGCACTAAAATCACCTGCTCCCAACAGGAGCCTACATGTGGCTCCCTCTGGCGGCTAAACATTCATCCTTTCGAACAACAGTTGTGAATTTAGCAGGATCCTGTGCTTCTGAGGATCCTAGTTTTTGAAGCGTTAGACCGTTAGATTTCCATGATTAGATGAATCGGTCAGAATCCTTAGTTATCGGGAACTCAACATGGTATATTATTAGTTAAAACGTCATTATAACCACGTAAACCGACCACAAATGGCCGCCATGCGCTGCACCTTTCAATTTCAAACCGGTCGTAACCAGCTGCCGGCGGTTTCCCCTGAAACGGGCTTGCGTATTCAATTCAATAAAACTTTAATGTCCATTTAAAAACAAAAGTTCCCCATTTTTTCGCGGATATAAAACGCGGTTATTATATCTGCAGTGATTCGATGTGAACATGCACAACGTTTATGCATATTCGGAGGGAAAAAACCCGAAATACACAGCGATTCGCGTAGTTTACTAAGGCTAAGCACAGCAGTAAAGATTAACACACAAAGTATAAAATTTTTAATTAGTGTGATCTTTGAAATCGAGGAATTAAGAGAGTTAAGGCATTTTAATTATAGGAAGCCCCCAACCTGCTGTGTACCAACGAAAATCTTTGTGCATTACCTCTAAATGCTTGTGGCCAATTATAAACAGCCAGCACTCGTTACAGTGATACACAATTACAGGTTGAAAGAGCAAGAATAAAAATAAGAAAGTTTACATAAAATTATATTTTTATTTATAACGTGACAAGTTTTATGTCAATTTGTTGTTGAAAAGTTGTGCCTGGTTCTGTATGTTTGTTAACATTTGGGGAACACGTTTAAAACAAAACAAAACCTCAGCAATTTTTTTAATTGTGTTCATTGAGATTTTTATCGTAACAAGGCTGAATTGGCTGCAAATGCATCACAACATTGTGCAAATCAAACTGCGAATGTATACTAAGCAAAGACAGAACCAGTAGTATGACTTTTCTTCTTTAATATAAAGTTGTTTGTGACTCTGCATGTCTGTGTGTGCATACATGCGTGCGTGCATGTGTATGTATGTTCCCTTGCATTTGTCGGTTTCACATGTATCGGGCTGAAATTTTGTAGACGTGCCCGGGGGGGCATAGCGATGGTTTGTACATTAAACAATATTTGGAATTCCACGGGTCGGGTATTACCAATATGGACAGTTGATGTAAATGACGAAACTCAAAACAATAGCTACGTGCAATTGTTAGCAACGCTGTGTGTATTTCAACCATTGTTACGTAACCTACGGCAAATGTCCACCAAACGCTATGTGAAACAGGCAGTCGTACGTGATTTTTGTGGAGCGAAGAAGGCATTGCCTGTAATGCAAGGAGTCATATAAGCTCTTGCCGTTTCTCCTGTGTGTTGCCGTGCAACTCTGCTAGTTATTTTATAAAAAAGATTTTGCAATATCTGGATAAAACGACGATTGCACAACATTTACACCAAAATAAGTTCTGTTCAAAGTGACCTTGCATTATCCTAGTGGTATTCTGAAAAAAATGTAGTTTCCGTTTTTGTTTGTCTGCAACTACGTTGTGTTTTTCATAGCCTGACACTGTTACAAGGAATTCAGTATCACGTTTTGATGTAGTGCATCAAACATATGGTGAGAGATTATTACTTTGCTTCCTGGTTTATGTCAGATGAACAGAGTGCCAATGATTTTGACACAGTACCCATTCCGATTGACTTAAAAACAACTACCAGAACGAGCGGGATTAATTTGGCAAAGTTGCACAACAATATGTAGAGCAGTGCTGCCACCTAGAGGGATCATTAGAACTTCTGAATTAAGAGATGCGTCTCTGATTTACCACTGTTATTTTATTTCTGTGCAGAGCCAAATGCCGACAGTTGTAAGTTGGATGATGTCATGGACAGTGACGATCAACAGTTGCACCAAGACTCTCCAAGCAAAGTTCGGAAGCCAAGTGTCAAAAGGTCAAAGTCAGCAGGCGTGAACTTTGCCGGGAAGAAGTCAGCATTGACAGTGAAACCTCAAAGTGGGTCAAATGATAACACACATACGATGCTACATTCAGAGTTGGTTTCAAATACGTTTTTTTTCAAATACAAATGTGTTGTATTAAGCATAATTACCCCTCAAGAAACTTGAAGTTTGTTCTGAATATTTCGACTGCATCTCGCAGTCTTCTTCAGCAGACTGAAGTTATGGATGTGTCACATGACCAATGTCATGTGACACATCCACAGAAAGAAACCTACGCTGAACCGAGATGTCGGCCAGGAGCTCCCACCAGTCCTACTCCAGCTTGTGTCACATGACATTAGTCATGTGACACATCCGTAACTTCAGTCTACTGAAGAAGACTGCGAGATGCAGTCGAAATATTCAGAACGAACTTCAAGTTTCTTGAGAGGTAATTATGCTTAATATTAATAACCAAGAAACTGGATCATCTATCCATTCAAGGACAAATGTGTTGCATTTCAACTTTCTAATTCAAACATAAGTGTGCTCTATACACTTGATTAAAATTTCAAACACACAATGGATTCAAATACAGCCAACTTGCCATTATGGTCTCCCTGAAACAGGCCCTGATTATTTCCATAAGAGACATTAGTCCTGCTAATATGGTCACTTTGGCCCAGTCCTGTGTGTGATAGTGAGGTTTGACTGTATGCTATATTAGAAGGGCTAAATACACTACAGATACAGTCACTAAACTTATATTCTGTTCATTTAATAATTCAAGTTCACTTAAGTATTATTGGTGAATTAAGGTTACGTTAAATACGTTTTGACTAATTGTGGCAACTTCAAACTATTGTCTTAATCTCGCTACCTCCAGAAGACTCATTGTAAGTCGAACCGCAGTAACCGTGATACAATTTACTGTATTTGGCATGTATTTGATGAAGAACTCTGTATGAACAATAAATACAGTGTTCTGGAAAAAATTAAATACAGATACACAAAATCAGCATATTTTAAATACTAATATGTATTTGACCCCAAGTCAGGTCACTGCAACATTTCAGCAACATTTTACGTCACTCTCTATTCTCCCTGCATCCTCATATCCCTCTCCAAGTCCCAAATTATACCTCATCTCATACCTTCTCTGTCCCTAATCTCCTTTTGATGACAGTACATGTTATAATGACAAAGTTTAATTCAGGCATAGGACGCACTGTCATCATTTTGTTTACAGTAGAGAGTAAAATTCTAAAACGAAAGCAAAAGTTACCCTTTTTTACCTTTTCTGACATAAATATAACTACTGACTGTCAAATTAAAAATCCATTCTGACAGGGGACATTTTTTAATTGTTTAAATAGAATAAAGCTATTACTACTAGAAACCTTGTTAATGAAAATCAACGAGTGAAAAATGTTTTGGATATAAAAAGTTTTTCTAAATAAATAAATATGACTACTATATTATATGACTAGTGATGTGGTGAATGATAAAGTTAAAGTATGAATATTGAATTATACGTGGTTAAGATTTTTACTCTTTCCTACTGTAAAGTTAAAGTGTATCTTAAGCTTGTTTTTTTCCAGTTGCTGAAAAACCGAAAGTTCCTGAGAAACCAGCGAAAACCAAACCTCAGAGTGTGGTTCCACCAAAGGATGAAGACAACAGTGAAACCGAAACAAATGAAAACACAAATGCCACAAACGCAGCTCAGGTGAAAGCAGATGTTGCCAAGACAAAAAAAAAAGGTGTTATTGTTAAACCTGGGCGAATCAAGCCAGAAGATAAAACAACCAAAAATTATTCAAATGCAGCAAAAGTTAAACCACAATCTGTGAAGGTGAACAGTATTACGAAAACAACATGGTTTGTAGAAACAGAAACGAAAGAAGATGTCGCAGAAAGAGCGGTAGCCGATGATGAACATCACTTGGTGGAACGTTCTTGTTCTGCGTCATCAATGTCACCGACGCGAGAAAACACAGACTACGAGAACATTCCAGACAATAGTCACATCTATGGCAATGTCGAAATCAGGCGGAATTGTGCCGGGAGAAACGACATCGTTGACAAAGTCATGGACCGTGAGTGGAGCCCCCTGTTGGACATCAATATTCCACGTTCGGACAGTAATAACATGCTAGAAACGCTGCCTTCGAGCGAGAACATCTACGAAGATGTAGACGTGGAGGACGATCATGAATTTCGACGTCGGTCACTGAAGGTATGATAGACGTGTTCTCACATGTGTAGACAAATGGGGCATGGTAGCTCAGCAGTTACAGTGCCGGACTGCCAGTCGAGGGTACCAGTGTTCGAGTCCACCCGCCGCCATTTCAAGGCTTGGGCAATGTCGTTTCCCACTTTGCCCTTGTCTTTTGGAAGATACACTAAAAGTCCCTTCCAACTGGTGTCTATGCCAGGGGAAGTAAAAGATCCCATACTGGGGGTAAATGTGTCACCTGTTGTGAATTCCATCTCTCAACCACACGAGTCATGGCAGAAGCGTTGCCGCGGCTCAGTCATTTCTGCCAAATACCTCGCATGAGAATTGAATGAACATTTGTTTAATTACCAACATAACGTGCCTCTTCCCTTTATGTATCCGAGAAACTTCAGCTAATGTAATGCATTAGGCAAATTGTCATAGTAATAAATGATAAAAGCGTGTGGTCATAATGATATACAGGGGCTGTATGTTGTACCTAAGAATTCTAATAACATTGAATACAATTTTAATAATAAGTTCTGTATTTTTCGCCTGGTGGCAACAACTAAGTATTGTCTTGATCTCACCACCTCTAGAAGACTCGCCGTAACAACTACTTAGTATTGTCTTGATCTCATTACCTCTAGAAGGCTCACCGTAACTCGAAACGCAGCAAAGCGACAGGAGACGAGGAGGACTTAGCCTTCTCAGACGATGAGGATTACTTCGACGATGACAGCTTCTCTGACAGTGATGAGGAATTTGACCAGGAGCTTCTGAGTAGTAGACTTTCACAGGTACTGCTTTATTAACATTTCATTTGAGGAAAGGACACGTTGACTTTATGTATCAATGCCAGTTTAACTATATTAAATAAATTTATTAGTTTGATTATTATTCTGTATGCAGTTTCCTTGAAAGAGCAATGCGCTTTACATAAAATGCATGAAATAAAATAAAAACAATGACACAGAAAATGTATGTAAAACTGTAGAACTACACAAAATACTGGAAAATCTTGATATGGGTATTTTTTTTAAATTGTGTCATGGCTCATGAGTATTAACGATTAAAAATGAGGCACATATGGGATTCTACGCATTGTGTTTCCCAATGTCTTATATTAATGTTGGTCTACAATATTTAGTTTTGTTTAGAAAGTAGCCAATATTGTTACGACACTGTATTTTCCCCACACAGTGAGACTTCACATTTAGAAAGACACAGTCTGTAAAGGTGATGATGATAATGGCTCAGATAAAATTGTTAGTTTTTGCTACTAACGCAATCCGTTTAATGTTGTCATTTTTTATTTGTAGCACAGCCAAAACCACGATGAGGAAGGCGAACCAATAAGTAAACTGGAACATATTGCTCGTGAACTGCTGTCAACTGAGATATCTTACGTAAACAAACTCTACCTGGTTGACCAAGTAAGTGTGACTGCCTCATAGCAAGCTGTTAACTGTATAATTGAAAAAGCATGCTTAGTTTTCTTGTGGATTTGTTTTATCCATTAGTTTGTGTAAAGTGTGTGTGTGGGTGTAACTGATTAAAATTTAGTTTCTCATTTAAAATTTGACAGTAATTAATTAAAAAGTTGGGTGCCATAGATTAACATTTTGTTTTAAATTTTGACTGTGTTTAATTAAGTGGGAGTGTGTGATTGAAAACAGTTAAAAAAATTAATTTGGCATTAATTAATTAAGACTTTTTTATTTTGAGATGATTCTTCAATCTTTGCTCGGTAAATTCTAATGTGCATGTCATTGGGGAATGTTTGTTCTGTATATATTTGAGGCATGTTGCTCACCTCTTTATCCCTGTAGTCCGGGGTGAGGCATGCCGTCGTTTAAATATATCACCTGCTCATGACACTCCTAGAGGCCACCCTTGGTATTGACGACCTTTACTTGTTAACTTATTGAACACTAGGTGGCACCACTATGTTTTAGCTGCATCGAAAGGAACAGTGTTGTGGGAATGATGCTATCTCCATACTTCTTCTGTTACTAATTCAACACAGGGTCTAATGCCTCAAACTTTGTTTAGAAGTGGGACAAAGGAGTTGTTGTGGTTTTGCTAATAGTTATTGCAAATAAAGCAATGTTGCATATTGTAAAATTACAGAAATACAAATAATAATCAGCAGATCAAAATATGAATAATAATAATGCTCCCTTTCAATATATGGCCTTTTAGTTTGGTTCTATCCATTGTGTGGCGCCACTGTTCTGACCATAGTGTGAGCTGGTTTGATTCTATTTCTTAATTAACATGTATTTTGCGACTGTGCAGCCAATACATTTAATATGTTGACCCCAAATTAAAACTGTTTAAAGGTTTTAATTTATTTGGTTTAATATGTACCATTACAGGAATGACTGCTGTGATAGATCTCAGTGGTCTCCTTACCCATTGTAATATGTTTAACCGCAGTTAGCAGCTGATGAATGTGTAAATGCCAAGGATTCAGTTTTTTTATTACAGTCAGTTAAGTGGTGTCATACTTGTTGGTGTGAAGATGTGTGAATTTTTTTTTAATCATTTTGTGAAAGACATTGTTTTAAATGCTGACTGTGGCCAGGTTGTGTTGTACCTTTTTTGGGGTTAAATAAACACTTGATTCTGATTCTTCAGATCTGTTTTCACATATAGACTTACATACTAAGTTTGTTGGTTTTAATGCTGGGCTTTGTCTTGAGTAATGGACCCAAGAATGTCCTGTTTATGGTTTTCACCTGTTTCCAGGTGTTCCACTTCCACGTGGTTGCGAAGAATCGCGAGTGTCGCATGTTCCCTGACGACGTCATTCCTGAGATGTTCTCCAACATCAAGAGCATCTACCAGTTCCACCACGATTTCTTGTTTCCTCGACTAAAGGAGCGGATGGCTGATTGGTAAGTTCCACGCTCCGGTGGTAGCATTCTCAAAAGACTTACGAATTTGTAACTCACGTTTTCTGTAGTAATGGCAGTAATGCTGGGGTCACTTACAAACTATGTCTAATCCCAAAATAAGATGACGTATTTAAGATTACGATGCAAGCCAGCCAGTCGTGGTTGAGATCTAACGTGGATTATGTCGGTAGGCCTATTCAGTATATTTACCCAGATATTCTAAGAGTGAACACTCTGGCCACGTCGGCTGCCCGCAACATATTAGTGTACATGATAATAACAAGTTATTATGATAACAATTATGCTTTAGTAGCAGTATGCATATTCTGTCATCCGAGTTTAATGTTTGTAACCAGGAACATAGATCTTCTGTTCATTAAAACCGTTTTGGACCACCGAAAATTTTGCATTACCACATTGGTGGACCGATTTGCTTTCATTTGTATGTCCATTGCTTTGGTTGTCAGTCCATCTCCATGCGTTAGGCGCATCTAAAGTCAACTTTCTTCCCTACTGCTGATTGTATTTTTGATTCGTGCACTATTCAACATGGTGGCAATTGTGAACATTTACAGGGATTCCATTCAGAAGATTGGAGATGTCATGAAGCAGTTTGCACCGTTTCTCAAGCTCTACACGGAGTATGTCAAGAACTTTGATAACGCAATGAATGTCATCACGCAGTGGCAAGACAAGTCGCCCAAGTTTGCTGAACTCCTCCTTTCTCTCCAGGTTTGTATGGCACCCCAACTTTGTAACAAAGATCAGATTAATTTTCTACAGCAGTTGGAAATTATTGTAATCTTCAAGTTGCTTATCCTGTTTAGGAAGTTGTTGCCCAAATCTCCTTGCGAAACTGTTGTCTCTCTGGCATCATTGTATCAGCTGCTGCTAACGTATCAGATCAACCGACTTTATCAACATTGAAAGTAACTCTTCTTGTGTTTGTTTGTGGTGGTAGAAAAAACCAGAGTGTGGACGCCTGACCATGCAACATCACATGCTCAGTCCAATCCAGCGAGTTCCACGATACGAACTCCTCCTCAAAGGTATGTTACAGGTGACCTTGAAATATGGGAAGGTCGGGTATATTGGACCACTTATGAACATGGCCCGATATATCAAAGGAAACTATCAGTGTTGCACTTTTCACTATATAATTAAAAAATCGTCAGTGATAGGCACCAATAGGTACAATATGGCAACTATTCAACCAAGCATTTGGGAGAAAATTAGAAATTTGGATTATGGCATACCGGTCCAATATAGATGAACATTTGTCTATATTGGACCACCTGTTATGTTATATTGGACTGGGTGGTCAATTCAATGGATCTCATCGTTGGGTATATTGTTTTCTTTTTTGGTTGGTTGAGGAAATTGGGACGTAGGGAATAACGATCAAAATGTCATGAGTCTCTGTGCCTGCAAGCATTTATACATTGTTTGATGATCTGAAGTTCCCACAAATGTGCAATCAATAGATTCATTAATAAAATTACTAATAAAAAAAACAAGTTTTGTCTACAAAAAGTGTAAAGAACTTTATTCAATGAAGGTATCAGTATTAGCCGTTAAGTATCTTGTATCTCCATCGTTTGCCCACAGATGGGGTGTCACAGCTTGCAATACCAGTGGTCTAGTATACCGGAACGGTGGTCCAATGTAACGGATCACACAGTGATGAACCCGAACATAGATATCAACAAAGCTAGTGAAACTTTGCTCTTCAAACCTCCTTCATTCATTGTGTTCTTCATTCATGTTAGCTGAAGCGTTACAAACTACTGTCATACATCACTTTGTTTACACACAAACGTTACATCAGAAGGTGAAAAAAGTAATATATGCTCACCTTTTAACGGAGTCCGCCATTTTTTACTCTCGATGCACATTTTGTTTCAAAGTCAGTCGGGAGATGGAGCCATGTTATCTTTGGTACCGTAGTGAGGGATATATGGCTATGGTCCAATGTAGTGGATGGTCCAATATACCTGACCTTCCCCTACAAAGTCTAGTCAGTAGACATTTGGGCAGCCAAGGTTTTAGAATAAATATGGCTTGTAAGATGATTTTGCAATAATGAATGATCAGACTTTGCACCTTTAAAGTATTGTTGATTTTTTTTTATTCTGTTCTCACATATTCTGATAGTTCCATTCTTTGGGATGAGCTCAAAACATTGATATATCACCTGAAACGAAACTGAGGAAACTGAAGTCATTTAACCTTTTAACGTTGACTCCCATCAACCTGTGACCCCCCTATCAACCTATGGCAACACAAGAACATTTCTTTGTCCTTCATGCCATTCATATTCTCCTTCATACCATTCATATTCTCTTTCATACCATTCATATTCTCCTTCATACTATTCATATTCTCCTTCATACCATTCATATTCAGCCATCATTATACAAAACTGCTAAAATGTGCCTGATGTCAGCACCCTTTTGAACTGTGATAAGAAATAAACAATGTTTTATTGAAAAATGCATTAATGTATATCAGCTGCTAACTCTCTCCATGGAACCAGTATTGTGTAGTGTCATACACCTTTTGAAATCATCCCTTATCTCAGCTTCTTCCCTAACGTTTTGTAACATGACTATCTGAAGCGTTCGGCTTGGCCAAATAGTGCTAGCAAAGGTTGCCTTTGTGCGGTGGTTTGTAAGACTACAGGATGTTATTTGAGACCACTGTTCCCTGCTTTTCAGCAAACAAAAACTAGCTCTTAAATATGTGTTGAAACTAATGTAAACTTTAATGAAGGTATCTAGAACTAAAAGCAATGAGTAGTATTATTATTTCTTAATTGTTATCGTTTTGTGGCACTATTTATGTTGAAAGCTAAAGCTGACTGCCATTACAAAATGTGTTTTATGTTTTTATCTTTTAACTAGTTAAATTTGAAGGCATGTAGTGAGTATGAAACTGTTAACACAAAGCACAAGTGTTCTGTGGGGGACCATACATATCCAACAAATAATTTGACCATATTGTTCATGTTGCTGTGTAGGAATTCAAGCTACAGGAAGGTTCTAAAATGTGTCAGTGTTTTTTAGACTATCTGAAGAATTTACCAGACGATTCAAACGACAGAGAAGACACAAAGGGTAAGTTTACGCTGTCCATCCAGCTTTGTTTTGCTCTTCCTCTTTACCTTCTAAATAGGTAAGTTCTTATACAGCGCTGAACCCAGCTCTTCCTCTTTACCTTCTAAATAGGTAAGTTCTTATACAGTGCTGAACCCAGCTCTTCAGCAGACATGTTTGTTCCAACACCAATTCAACGTCTCTTGGAAGCATTCAGCCACACTGCAATTACTGCATGAATATGTTTTCATATGTTTCCAGAACTGTCTGTAGCCAGGTATTCATTTATACACCTGAATAAACTGAGGTAATGTGGAGTGAATTAAATTGACTAATCTTCAAAATGTCTACAAGGACATTAGGATTCGTATCCTAGTCTTCTCAACTGAGAGTCCGATTTTGTGACATGATATTGAAAGTTGGCAGCCAGTAGATGGCACCACCTGAAATAGCAATGTTTTCTTAAAATATTCCTATATTATTCCTATATTTGAACTTCAGAAGTTCTATATTTCTGATATTTTTGAGACCAAAAGTGGATGGGCACGCTGTTAGTGAAGTCCTAGAAATGCGATTTGTTAAATTTCAAAAACCTGCATTGTCTAGCTGCTTAATTCTTCACCGAGAGGTTTTCTACTGAAATCCCCGAAATATATACAAATTGTGTATATGTAGGTATGAATATGTGCATGTTGTCGTATTGTCTTTGCTTTGTAATTTGTACAATGTAATTTGTACAACGCCTCTTCTCTTGCAGAAGCTCTACACCTTGTACAGACAGCTGCGAATCAGTCAAATGAAGCTATGCAGAAAATTGTATGTAAATGTAAAAAAATTACATTTTCCTTTGTTCTCATCACCTTTCTTTGTATTCACTTTATAAAATATATTATGAATAATTGTGATAATTAAAGATGTAAACAAAACATATGTACTGACGTCTCTTCTTAAAATGGTCCATCTTCACATAAATAATACTCGCTCGTCATTCCTTTAATAAGGGGTGAGGCTGACTAGTTCCAGTACTGCTGTACAACTTTGGTTGTCCTTTTCCACTGCTCCTATCGGCAGTTTTTCACAGCTAATCAACAATCACTATACAAAATATTTCCCCAGGTCTTCATAGTATGATGTGTGTTTTTCTGTCATTAGCCATGAGACTTCAAGGAATTAAATATTTAAAAAGATTTAACAAGATTGCCATCCAAGGCAAAGGCCCAGATGACAAGTGGACAAGGAAGCCTTTGGCTTATCGAGAGTCGAACATTTTTCATCTATGTGTAACCGGCGCTCCTGAGATATATGTCAACCTTGTTTTTAAACATATACATACTGCTAGCAGTTACACAATATGTAGATAATTTGTTCCATTTATCTATTGTTCTCTGGGAGAATGAGTACTTCCTGATATCCAATCTACACTGATCCTTTACTAATGTAGCCTCCTGTACTCTAGTTATACTGTCTTTTTTGAGTGAGAAAACAATATGTTGACTTTTAGCTGGTTTTTGTTGTAGGAAAAGTTCAAGAAACTTCTTGATATCAACGACAGTTTGATTGGCACACACAGTATCATCAGCCCCACACGCGAACTCATGAAGGAAGGAAAGATTGTGAAGATCACAGCGAGGAGTGGTTACCTTTTAGACAGATATCTGTTTCTGGTGGGTCCATACACTTCTTTACATCTGCCACATTCTCACAGATGTAAGGCAGTTATCAGAAATCCACAAAATCCACGACTGTAATTGATCTATGTTGCAATTACTGATATAGTGTCACTTGCATGTCACTTATATTACCGATCAAATGCATAAATGCCCAAGAAGACTAGGTGGTTTTGAAAGAAACGACCACATTTCTGAACTACCCCTGGTACTTGGGTCACAGCATTGATTTCTGTGACAATGACCACAGTATTGATTTCACAGCAGTGAGTGGCAGTAATTGATTTGAAGAAATTGTCTAAGTGCTGCTACCACTTTCATTTATAATTAGGCTGAGATGAGATTTAATGCCATTTTACAGTTGAGTAGCCTCCTGTTATGTTGCATTATGTTAGGGAGTGAATGCTAATTAATTATGACATGAAAGTTAGATGGTGCAGTGTTCTTCAAAGGAAAGTGCAAAATCAGTGGTTAAAGGTTTGGCGTAGCAAAGTAATTGTTCCTGCTGCGTTGTAAACTATTCTTAACTTATTTTTCTTAGAAGAAAGATAGTTTTGTGGTGCTTCTTTAAAGTCAAAGAGGAATGTAAACAGTAACGTTTAAAGGTATTTCAATGCAACAGTAAATTGCATAAAATAATATTAAGTATTCTGAACATTCTCTCATGTTTATTATGATTTGCCCAAGTCTCAGTTTGAAGCAGCTCAACTGCCTGTATCTCACTGTGTCTGCATTTTGTAGTTCTGTTCTGCTGAATCTGTTTGTAATATTTAAACTCTCTTAATTTATTTAGCTCATTGTGAATCAGGCTTGTTGAAGTTCAAATCTGTAATTTGTGAGTAATTAAAGTAGTATGAAGTATTATGTTGATCTAATAAAAGTGCATACCTGTAATTTTGTTAAAGAGTGCATACCCTTACTTTTGTTAAAGAGTGCATGCCCATACTTTTGTTAAAGAGTGCATACCCGTACTTTTGTTAGAGTGCATACCCGTACTTTTGTTAAAGAGTGTATACCCATACTTTTGTTAAAATCATTGAAACAATTAACTTTCACCATTAGTTCGGGTAGCTTACAAAAGTATGAATAGCCTTATGGGTTAGTATTTAGAGGCAGTGCCATTTCTACCATTTTTCCATAGATTTTTGACCAGATCCAGTCCAAAAAAATTTCATTGTTTCTCCAAAACTAAATAACAAATCTAGCCTAACGAACATGTCGGGCCGAGTCAGACTTATAGTGGACACTAACTCAGACTCATAGTGGACACTAAGTCAGACTCATAGTGAACACTAAGTCAGACTCATAGTGGACACTAAGTCAGACTCATAGTGAACACTAAGTCAGACTCATAGTGAACACTAAGTCAGACTCATAGTGGACACTAAGTCAGACTCATAGTGGACACTAAGTCAGACTCATAGTGGACACTAAGTCAGACTCATAGTGGACACTAAGTAGGTTTATTTTTGGGACAAAATGAGTCTGAAATGAGAGAAATGTAAAAATTGTCAACGGATGTATGTAAGTATACTAAATGGCAAAGTTGATATTCATAAACAGATGATGGTCAAATTATACATAAACAATTTTGGATCATTAAAACACATTTGGCCGGCTGAGATTGCACTGGTCAGACTTTGTACCATTAGGGCAGATATTACTGAATGAATAGATTCACTGAATATCTGTGTCAAATGCAGTTTTGTGACACTTTCAGTTCAGTGACCTGCTTCTGCTATGTCAATCTCTTCCAATCGGCATCAAACAACACTACAAAGTGAAAGCGAAACTGTGCTTGGATGGCATGCAGGTATAGTGATTTTACTGCTATACAGCAACCACACTACAAAGTTAGAAGAGACTTGTTTCTCCGTGGCTCAACACCAGTTCCTTAGTGCCCGTTGTTACTCTGACACTATTTTACAAGTGAAGCACTGCTCACATACACTGTAGTTGTTAATTTTCTACAGAATTGGAACGTTTACCTCCCTATGAATGTATGGGGGGTGTGGGGTTTATATTAATATTTGAACATTGATATTTAAATACAAATAGGTATTTTAATGAACCCATGTGATCTTTAAGGACAAATGCAGTTTAGTGTGTGCACAGTGATTTTACCATTTATATACATTTAATTATTTACTATTTTTATCTTTTTACTTATTTATATGTTTAACCTTTTTTAATGTATATTTTTGCATGTATGTTTTTTTACCCAAAATAACAGTTATTCTCTAATCTATTATATTATGTTTATCTCAACTCGGTTTAACATGCAAAAATATTTGGTATCACCGTTGAAGAGTCAAAACAGTGGAAGTTCATTTTGATCTGCATCACGTGGTTGGTTGGATGAGTCTATTAGACTAATTTCTAACACAAGAAAGTCGACTTTCTTTGCTTTGATTCTTCAACAACATATCTGTCGAGTGATCAAAACAGTGAAAGTTTTAAAATGTTATTTTAATGTGTTAGAAGTAAGTGTGATAAACACATATCCCACCAACCACGTAGTGCAGATCAGCCACGCCCCGTTATTGCGTGCCCCGTTATTACGGGGTCGGTCATGGACCCTGATTTTCTGCCGCCAGGGGAAATACCAAATGGACCTGCTTAAACCTACTTAGAATTATTTTGACAAATCTCAAGAAGTATTAGGTGAACAATGTCAATGAACGAGTGTCAACGTGTTGCTCGTTTTGCGCTGCCCCTGACATCAGTCGCTGTCACTGGCTTTGCTTCAGTGGTTTGTAAATTGCAATCGAGATTCACAAATATGCCTCGTGTAAAAATCGGATAAATAGTCTTAAATACAATTTAGTATGCCACACTAATATAACACTGGGGTGAAATTGCATCGGAAATCGAATCGTTTTCACGATGAGAAACCAAAACGCCAAAAGCCTAACCCACGGCGCTACTGGTGCACGAAAATTCGTCATCCGCATATGAAACGATGAAACAATGCTAAGTGGTGCATCATAAATTTTTTCTTCGGTTGAGATCAGTTGAAAGACGAAGTGAAACAATTATTAACTCTACCTGTTGTTGTTTTCTATGTTTAATCAGCTTACATACTGCATGTATCAAATCATAAATACGTTTTCGGCTGCTCAGATCCAGGTTATTATTTTTGATTCATAGGCCTATTGGTTTAGTACATCATCGTTGTAGCAGATCTATTCTGTAGCGGTATACATACATGTATTTTATTCAGTTCAACAGGGTGTGACATTTTAAAATAATACACCTCGATGCTAGTTGACTCGTTTAATAAGCTCTATAAACTGCGTATTGGCGTATAAGACACAGTGGCTTCGACAGCATTCTTGGACTTGGTGCAGTGGGTGGCAATCGCTGTTGTTTAGTAGCTCCCTGGTGGCAGGTAAAGGACCATCTAACGCTCCTCGCGTACAGCGCGGTCCGAAATCGTGGACCCCGACCACCGCGTCATAACGAGGCTCGACTGTAATTGAGAAGAGGCTACTTAACAAGATATTTGTGTTTGGCTGCTAGATATTGGAGGGGGACAATCTGGAGACACCAAACACGTTCTACGTGAAGAGTAAAGAGAAGACTCTTGAGCTCCACGCAAGCACCATGGAGGAGAAGACAGAGTGGCAGGTGGTGCGTGGACGTTAACAAATTTATCATTTAACAATTCGTGACAATGTTCTTCAGGTTGGTAGAGAATAATGATGTAACGTTTCTGTTCTAATCACAACTATTCTTCTAAGCAAACTATTGAGGCCCATACGTGGATGAGTCGGTATCCCCCTCGTCTTGATTTTATCATTGGGGTCGTCTTTCTCTTTGTCTGCTTGCCATGCCAACTGGCGAGCAGAAGAAGAACTAGTCGTCCCAGAATTCAGTTCAACATTTCTCAAGATTGCCATAAAAAAGCTAAATTCCCAGATGCAAGTGGACAAGGAAGCCATTGGCTTATTGTGAGTTCAAGGATTATTCATCTATGTGTACCCTCCTTCTGCGATAGTTGTTCAATTTGTTTTTTCCCAGTTAAAATTTTGCAATAATCGGCCTCCAATTTTCCAGTGCTTTTTGTTTTTTTATATTTTCAAAGCCCCTTGGTCATATTGTGTTTATGTTATGGCTTTATGCATTTTTTTTCGATGTCGCACTAAAGGATGTTTACATTTCACTTCCAGGCCATGTGGAACGTCATTGCCGACTATGCGAAGAAGACGGTATCCCGTAAGCCCTGGTCAAGCGTAACGGATGCGGTATGGACTGTCTATGCTTAGACTTTGAAGGATTGATGTAACATTTTCTGTTTAGACAAAGTGACCCATGACACCTTTGGTGTATACTATGACAATCGTCCGTGATTCACTATATCTAGGTTATAGATACACGATCATATGGTTTCAATTGTAGCCCAAAATATGTGGAACAACCTTCCAGTTGAGATAAAGACATGTTATCTTGAACAACTTTTAAGTTTCCTTTAAAGACCACCCACAGGTATTTAGATTTGTATATTGAACTAATTTATTATGATTGACATAACTAATTCTGAGCTATTCCCGTATTTCCCTACAACCAACATTAGGCACGTGCCAATAACAGGAATGTTCTCCCTATTCTAGTTCTCTGGGAATGATCTGGGAAAGTGGGCACCGATATGGATCAAGGATCAGCACACGACAATGTGCATGTTGTGTAGCATTGGCTTCACAACGTTTCGCCGGAGACACCACTGTCGCGCCTGTGGCCACGTAAGTTTAACGGTCCTTCCATGATTCACTTATTTTGCCAGTTTTGCTTTAGAATCATTTCATGGGATATGAAATCTGTCTGTAGGATCAGTTTCATGGGGTTAGTTGTTTTTTATTTAGTGTTGTATTGATGTGTTTAAAGAAAAGGTTTAGCGTTGTATTGATGTATTTAAGGTGGTTGGGGTGGCTAGCGTGTCAGTTGATTTTTTTTTTCTTCATAACATGCTACAACATACTGAACTAAACGTCGACACCACAAAAAAACACCCGACACTAACGTCATATTTCGCCAATCCATCCTTTAAAAACGCAGTCCTTTTGGAAATCCCCTAGAGTTACCGGAAAAGCGACAATGTTTCCATAGTAACGACCACGTGTGCTATGATGTTTGAACCAGCTATATTCGTTCGCCGTGAAAGCGGATCACGTCGTCTGGTTACTGTAATGCTAGTACACATCAGTATTATATCTACCTAACTAAATCATGTACTTAAACCAGCAAATATCAGCGTTAACGTAGTTTATCGTGCTTTTGTCACTAACGGAAATGCCAATGCATATGTGACCGGGTGACCCCACTTGATAACGGACCAATCAAAATGACCGTACACACACCCTGCCACATGTTTGTTACAATGTTAGATGGCTGGCATAACCTGATACCATAGATGACAACACATTACAAGTACAGATTCAAGGGCTATTGTGGCGACAAATTAATATGTCACTATTACAAATGGCCATTATCTTTTGTCAACAAGAAATAAAACGCCAGTGAAAAACTGTAAATTTCAACACAAAAACAAGCATTTGTTGAGATTGTGTTTTCATTAATAACCAGGACATGATGTTTAAAATATTGTTTGAGAAAAACTACAACACTAACGACGTTGCAGTTTTGCGTATGAACGCGTCTTATGTGCATGCAGTAAATTATGATTGGTGAAGGGTTTGTGTAAAAAATACACTGTCACTTTATGCTGTCATTCAACTTTTGCTTAATTCATTCACGGTGGTGTAGCAGATTATTGGTTTATGTTAACCAAAATCTGCCGTAAAGTTATCAGTTACACTGTCATACTTACAGTGATGCACTTTGGGCTCGGACATCAGACAATAGACAGACATAGACTGATTAAACTTGAAAATGTCCTATCGATGGTCAGGTCATTTGTCCGATAAAATTATCGTCGGAGCGGTCATGTGTCCTATCTTTTTTATCAGTGCGGACACTGAAAACAACTGTTACCGAACTCCACAGTTCATTCGCTAGTTTGGCTTCTTGCTATTCGGCTGCGTCCACAATTCATGCTAATGCGTAGTCTATTTCTGGCCCTGAAGTAGGCACTTCAATAATAATAGCCCTGACCTATATAATGTTATATAGGTCAGTGAATAATAGACGTTTTTAAAACACAAAATACTTGGGTTACTAAGCATTAGGGGTGCTGTTTTACATAGATTTATTCAGTTAACTAGCCGCTAGGGGTGCTGCTAGCGCCAAAATTGTCCAAGGGGTGCTCTGTTAGTGCAGTCATTATCCACCAGGTGGCATACTAGAAATACTTCCGTTATTAGGCACTTTCCTACAGACTTTTGTCGAGGGCAGTTGGGAGTGTTGTTCATGGTCGCCCTCGCCAGCCAGCAACGTCAGTGGGTGTGAAATATTGGTCTATGGCCAGCTGTGCAGGAGCTTCACATGACATGCGAAGCACATGCCTAAACACGCGCACGTGTGCGGGCGTGCACACACACACACTGAAGCAATTGTTACGCCATTTTTTAATCATACATTTATTCAAAGAATTTTTAAATCCATGTGATTGATATCTTGGTACTAAATTTTTGGTGCTTCTCTGTTTTAGTATCTAATTTGTTACCAATGTGCCAAATCATTAAAAGTGGTGCTGATTACAATGTGTCATTGTATGTGAATGAAGAATACCATTTCTTCACCTAATAACTGCAAAATGTTATGACTACACTGAATTGTACTCTGTATGCTGAACTAGTTACAACCACTGCTAAAGTCTCAAAGTGCAACCAAAATCAGTGAGCATCTTTCATGGTAGAATGTCCTATTGTTTTTATGGAGTCAGGATATTATGTCCTATTAATTTCAGAGGTGCAAGACATTTGGTCCTATCACTTCTGTTTTCAGTGTGCATCACTGTACTTATATGTATGTCATTTATTTCTTTGGGGATTTTCTCAAAATGATTAAGCTTCGTTTTAGTGGCTATTTTTTCACATTTACAAAAATGTTTTAAAAACCTTATAACATAACCAAATAAATGAAAAACTATTTTTTGTTGTTGATATATTATATACTATTTCAACTACAGTCTGTGAAGAAATGGTTAATTTATCTTTTATTTCTATTGAAACTAATAAATTCAAGACAGGCATATAACAGCCAACACAACTACCATAAAGAAAAGGTTTAGCATTGTATTGATGTATTGAAAGAAAAGGTTTAGCATTGTATTGATGTATTTAAAGAAAAGGTTTAGCATTGTATTGATGTATTGAAAGAAAAGGTTTAGCATTGTATTGATGTATTTAAAGAAAAGGTTTAGCATTGTATTGATGTATTTAAAGAAAAGGTTTAGCATTGTATTGATGTATTTAAAGAAAAGGTTTAGCATTGTATTGATGTATTTAAAGAAAAGGTTTAGCGTTGTATTGATGTATTTAAAGAAAGGTTTAGCGTTGTACTGATGTATTTAAAGAAAAGGTTTAGCGTTGTATTGATGTATTTAAAGAAAATCCATTACTTTGTTTTCCAACCGCTGTTTCTTAAGGCGAAACAGAAGTAATGGTTTTGAAGCTGTGCACCATAAATCAAGAATATCGTGCCACTGCTTTACTCAGAATGTGTTTTAAAGTGTTAATTAACCAGAGAGACGGATAAGCGCATGTGCAGTTCTATGAAAATAGGGTAACCTACACTATTGTGATATACTAAGGAAGGCCGACATACATAGAACCAATGCAAAGTCTCAAACCAATGTATTATTTTTCCTGAAAGCGGGCTAGTTTAGTAAACAAAGGGCAAAATATGTTACATAAGTTGAGGTTGGATGCAAGCAACATAGCCATATCGTATTGGCAAATATAGGAATAGGTGTGTACACATGTTTTCATTTGGCGAGCAAATTATGCTAGACTTTGACACTTGTGACGTAGGGTTATCTAACAGTCACTCATACACATGCATAGGCCCAAAACCTTGACTTTTGTTTCCATTTAAGGTGCCGACTTTGAGCACATGCGTTGCACAGTCTTGTTAGTATGTGTATGTCTGCGTGGTATTTGGTGGTTAAAGTGTGAAGGACGAAGACATTTTCATTGACATCCACTGATCAGTGTAATTCAACTCATGTAAAGGGGAGAAGGACCTGACGTGGAATGACACTGAATCTGTGTAGCGTTGTGTATTTTTTTAAATGATTTGTTACCAGTGTGCTGTCAACATGTGAATGATTCTCGCCCGCAGGTGGTGTGTGCGACCTGTTCTGCCCACAAGGAGGTGCTGCAGTATGAGGACAATCGGTTGAACCGTGTGTGTGACCAGTGCTACAACGTGTTGCGGGGACGCACCGGCACTTCCATCAACCGGCCTGTGGCAGATTCATCGTCGCCGCGACATAGGGGTGTCTTACAGGTTTGTAAACTTCACGGAACATCCATCCTTATGGTTGTATATTGTAATCACCCTTGGTGGAGTTGAATTTTGTCCCAGTTTCTGCACCAACTAATCAGAGGCGGCACAAATTCTGTTCCACTAGCAGTGTTATTGGACGGCTAAGACACTGCCGCTGTTTTAAATAATTAAAAATTATTTTTAGAGTAGCCTTTTTGTAATCTGCTGGTGTGAAAATTTGTGTGTATATGTATATATATATATATATATATATATATATATATATATATATATATATATATATATATATATATATATATATATATATATATATATATATATATATATATATATATATATATATATATATGTATATATATATATATATATAATATTATTATAAATATACAGTTATTTTTTATTGTTGTATATAATAATTATTATTTATGGTAAAACTATTATTATTTATATTTAATGGATTACATCTTACTATCTGTTTGTTTGTTAATATCATTTAAGATCAAAATTAGTATTGTATGTAAGGCGCCTGAGAGCAAACTCATTTGATTGGGCAACAAATACTTACTTGTCCTCTTCACACCTAGTTGGTGCATAAGGCTAGACAAATAGTTTCACTGTTATTGTGCCTCCAGGTGAAAGGCACTGATCCGTCACTGTTGTGTGGATTCCTTCACATGAGCAGTGACAAGAAGACGTGGCAGAAACGATACTATGCTGTTCACCATGACTTTGTCTTGTACTCATTCAAAGCTTGCCAGGTACGTGGTGACCAGCCTCGTGAGGTCTTTGCCAATGTTCTCACAGATTTGGTCCATGAAAGGGAATCTGGGCTAACTAGTCCAGTCTACATTTGGTTGCCGTCACGCATAATCGTTGACCAGAGGATTCAGCTCAGTAGAATCATGTGCAATTGAATCAGCCATTTGGTAGAATAAAAATGGATGAGATAGAATCATTCCCCATTTCTACAGTGTTAAAATGTGCAACTTAATGGAATCTTGTCTGTCAGTTAGTAGACTAAAATGCACACGAAAAACGATATATTGGTTTGCGGAAAAAAAAATGTTTTTTAAAATCTTGTGGAGGTTTGTTGACGAATGATACATTGTATAAGGTCATAGGTAAAACATTATATAAACAAAAGTAAATAGTATTGACTGTAGCCATGACAGACACGCACGCACGCACGTACGCACACACACATACACAAAACTTTACATGAGTTATTGTTATGGCAACCTGTATATCTCGTGCATACAGCATAAAATAAACCAATCATTGGTCTTCATCCACAGGATGTCGTTGCTATGACATCAACGCCATTGCCGGGTTACTTGGTTGCCACAGCAACGGAGATAGACGGCATCACCAGGGACAACGTGTTTAAGTTGTTCCATAGCGGTATGAAGAAGGTGTACTTCTTTCAAGCCGAAGACAAGGGCCACCTCATGAGGTACTATAAGGTTTACTGGCAACCTCAATAAAGTGTCTGCGAAACCAAGACATGCTGTTTCATATGGATTATCATATTCAAAGAGATTTGTGTGATTTTTAGAATAATACGGCTGCATCCTGTATTTATATGGATTTGTTTAAAATTTACGGAAAATTGCAGAACAATTTATATAAATGTATTTTGTAGCTTGATAGATGGCGACACTCACTTGGAATCGGAATGTTATAGGCCAATTAACCAATGACTTTGTTATTCAGATCTGTATGGATTTGTGCTGAAGTCAGACAGAAGTCAGTTTACTGTAATATAAAAATCAAACATAACATAAAATTGAGTAGCATTAGTATTGATACTGTGATAATGACATAAACACTAATAGCAGCTTCACTGCCCTTTCAGCTACAATGTGTACCTTCAGAAGGAATAATAATTAATAAATAACACATTTAATAACTAATCAGAACGTGTATGATAATAATATATGCCACACACATAATTGTAAAATTACTTTAGGTAAATTAAGTATTATACTTGTAGTAACTGATGAAACTTATTTCACATGATATGCAGTTGCTCAAGTGAGCAACTTTTATACAATAGATTGATGCACATGCAGCAATCCCATGCTACAATGCTAATCCAGATATTTTCCACTTTCTGCCAACAGGTGGCTCTCTGTGCTGGAGAACGTTGTTCAAGCAATGCTGCCGGTGGTCGCAACCCCATCACAGACAAAAGTCTTGCCAGAAAGTTCAGCTTAGTGTCAAAGCTGGTGTTTCTACCTACTGAGATTATGAAGAAACTGATGTATATTTGTGTGTCAGGACAGTATTGTCGACCAATCTGTCTATGCAGGCTCTTTAATAGAATCAGTGTTAATTTCAGTAACACTCATAATATATTAAGCTAATAATACATCATATATACAGTGTATATATAGTTTTATAATATATAATATTCATGCATTACATAAACACTCATGTACATGCATAAATACATATTGTGTATGCTATTCTGTGCATAATACCAATTAAAACTTGTAGCTTAGTCACTTGCTATTGTTCTACAAACTTTGTACAAAACTCAGTGTGTGTCAAATGCATATAGTTGGTGGTAGAGGTGAATTGTATATTGCAGCAATTTTACAGCTGTTTCGTTACGACCTCTGTCTCTGAGAAGGTCAGCATTGTAACCAACGGCATGTTTAGGGCCGCTTCTGCAGATCTCGGCAAGAGATCTATAGAGACACTTTGATGTGGAATTTTTGTATCCACAGTGTGCTTTACCTCTGTGCTTACTTAATGCATATAAAATATGTTTGTATCGGGTGAAGTTGGAATGTAGCATGACCTGTCAAATAGAACCTCTGTTTTATGACCATGGTAGCCATTGATATGGACCGTGTCTTACGCGGTAGTGTAGTGGTTAGAACGTCTCAATCGAGAGAACTCGGGTTCGAATCCTATTGCTGCCATTTCGAAACTTTTGCAGTTTTGTTCAGAGAAGTTGACGTGGCATTGGAATAAACAGGTCTGCCAGGGGGTGAAGTGTAAAGTGCTTTGAACAGTCCGAAGGACTTGATACCGCGCTATGTAAGAACATACCTTTACCATAGTAGCAGTTGTGATCCGGGGGGCTTCTGCCAGGGGGCTTCTGCCTTCTGCCAGTTGTTTATTTTGAACCTCCTAAAATTAATCTCAGTCCTTTTTGCTTGCCAGAACAAATTGGGGAACACCCCAATGTACTTCTCTATGTAAGAATATAAACAGACTCGATAAATTCTGGACCCACCACTGTAGCAGTTGTAGATCAAATATCTAATCGTTTTCAACGTGAAATCATGTTATGTAATAAAAACTATATATAACCTGCCCAAAGTGTGTTTTAATGGACCATTTGATTTGTTAATCTAATTTGACTATTACCTGTATTTGAATATCGAACTTGCCTTTCAGCATGTAATGTAAATATGATATTCGAGGCAAAACATTAAAATTAAACAGATCATGGTCCAATTATTATAGAAGAATTTCAATTAAATACAATTGGACGGTCATGATGTTAGAAGAATATATATATATATATATCGTTTATGCTATGTACCTCTAACTACTGTAAATATGGGGTTATATTTCCATTGGTCTCGACCTTATACAGTGTACAGACGTTTTACTTGGGACTTTGTAGAGATCTTGTGTTCAACATGACACATATTAACATGATTAATGTAACGGTTAAGTCGTGTATGTTTGACAGTAATATTGTAAGCTGAAGAAACTACATCAGTTGGTAGTATTATTTCACCTGACATTGTACAACTGTTGTGTTTTTGATGTTATGTACGTTTGAAAAATATGCCATTATATTACCATTGCCCAAACAGTTATAGGTCGTGGTATATATTTATTGCACAAGAAAATAACGACTAAATGTCTATGGTATACAATGTCATATATGATGTACATTAGTATTATGTCTAAGTTGAAATAAATACATGAAAAAAATGCAAAAAGTTTCAGATCAAATTTTTTACAGTGCGTGCGTGCGTGCGTGCGTGCGTGTGTGCGACTAATGTTATCTTTGTACACTATTTGTATGTGTGCGCTAGCGCTATTGTTTCTATTATTATCAAATGTGTTTACGATATATATATATATATATATACATATATATATATATATATATATATATATATATATATATATATATATATATATATATATATATATATATATATATATATATCAACATAGTATACTATATATATATATATATATATATATATATATATATATATATATATATATATATATATATATATATATATATATATATATATATATATATATATATATATATTGATTGGTTTGAACGATGTATACAAGATATACATAATTGATTATATATATGTATACAAGATATATATATATATATATATATATATATATATATATATATATATATATATATATATATACAAGATGTACATAACTATATATATATATATATATATATATATATATATATATATATACTATATATTTGTATCATGTACATAAATTAGTTAGTTATATCCTGTACACAAGTCATGTGTACCAGTTGACATACTGTGTACCCTATCTTATTGCGAGCTACAAACTCACAAATAAACATCGTGTTTGCGAGGGTGTGTGCGCGCGCATGTGTGTATTTGTGTGTGTGTATCATTGTACAGTGTGTGTATCATTGTACAGTGTGTGTATCATTGTACAGTGTGCCCTTCTAGTGCTGACATGACTGACATAAGCAAGAACGCACGGTCGAGTGAACACACTAGATATCATTCAGTGTTTGATCCAGTGGCACCCATCGCGGAGAAAAGCCTCGAAAAAGGGCATTTTATATTAAATGTTATTAAACAGGCCCTTCCTCTGAGTTTTTAAAAGGGGGTTCGAACGTAGACAATCAGCCGGAGATTTATGGAGTGATTTCTGTTAAATGTTACAGTCGAACAAAATTCTCCCAAAGAGGGGTCGTTTTACCCCCCCCCCGAGTTACGGTTAAACTATATATTATATATTATATTTTCCTTCTCTTTTGCATGTGAAACTGGTCATTCTCTCTCGCAGTTACATATCTCGGGGCTTGGTGAATTTCATTTAGCTACTGCGTGTGTACAATACGTATATTGTACATAAACATGTTATTTTTCTTGAAGAGCCGGTAAACAATAATTTTGGTGTGTGAATTCGAATACATTATTCAGATGAGTAAATATTTAAGGTGAATTGTGTATCAGTAACGTTATTTCAATTAGCAAAATCCTGATTTATCAACAAAGTAGCGAAACTGTACTGAGCATGTGACGTCACAATGCAACTCCACGTCATATTTCGTACATCATGTATACTAGGCCATTTGCCAGTACCTGATATTTGACAAGTTGGTATCGTAAGGATGTACTAAACCTAACAATATGTTTTATTAGCTACATGTCTGTCGAGCATGTAATTATATGATGGACCTCTGTAGGGGGTAGCTTAAGGTAAGTAATCAAGCCATGTTTTAGGTGACCCCTATGGTTAAAATGCGGGCCTTTATTTAGGCAGTATAGCGTAATCATGATATATTTTTAGCACATACATGAACACATTTTGCATCAAGTCAAAGGTTTCGAAGAGGACCATTTATTTCTAAGCTCATCAGTTCAACACGAATTAACAGCTAGCCTATAACGGTTAATATGAACGTATTACTTGTCTTTATGAGCCAAGACCTGAATTTTGACCAGTTGGTACCAGGACGAAGGAAACTTACCAATGGTCTTTGGTCAGCTACATGTCTGTACAGCATGGAATAGTAGGGGGTAGCTTAGGGTACGTAATCAAGTCGTTTTGTTAGTGACCCCTAAGTTAAAATGTGGGCTTTTATTTTGACAGTAAAATCAAATATATCATGTACTTTGCTATCTCTATGAACTTAACAAACTTGTTTCAGTATGTAGTTTCTGTAGTTATTTGTAATGCATGTCTGTCATTAATAAATGATATAATATAAACATTAAATGTGTTGCTTGATCATTATTTACTTACAACTATGGCTACAACGCGGCTTTCTTATAAGTATGAGCATGTTGTAGTAAAAAGGTATCTCATAATCAAGCAAACTATGCCAAGTGCATTAATTAGATATCTTAGATGGGCAACTGATCACTGTCCACAAATTCAAACTTCATCATCTGAACTTTTCTGCTGCTGCTGTTCATCCTTCTTAGTTCTCACATTAGAATAATCCTTGAGACAACACAACTCTGTGTATTCGAGTCCATTCACAAGGCACTCGCAGTGTGGAGCCTGACAAACACACATGCATTTCCATGAAAGTATGTCCACCCCTGGAGCTGGGGATCCAGTCATCCAGTTAATGGCGAGTTTGCCACTGAGCTCCCACCAATAACCACGTGAGGGCACTTGTCTAGACTCCGATGTCATACTCCAGATTGATAGTTGGCTCTGAGGCATGTGGAGACAGTCCTTACAAGGGGGAGTTGGCCAGGCTCCACACCCCTTTCTTGGCTCGGAAAAGTTGGTAGCGTAGCTCATTGACATCACAAGTTGATGCTCTTGCTGAGCCCAAGATCGTTTCATGGAATGTTGTATTCTGAAGGAGCAGTTGAGCCGCATATGTTCCTTGTGCACCAGCTACACACATTTTCTTGATATCAAGTTTCTTGTCCTGACTATTGTGCCATCTATATATTAATACGCTAACTTTGGGGTAGTCTGGCAGTATCTCCTCCCAGGCGCCGACATCCACTCGCCTCTTTCTACGTTCCTTCGCCCCCTTGCACCAGTGCCGTCTCATCTACCCATTGGTAATGTATTAAAAAAGACAACGGTAGTTATTTATAGTTATTTACTACAATGTTTACTTCCTGGCGGACAAAGATGGATACAGTAGCAGTAGAGGCCGAATTGAGTGTGAGCCACTCTCAAGGTGATGTAACCGTGACTCCACCAGCAATGTATTAAAGGGAAGCAAAATGTTGTTTTTGGGGGCAATGCACATAAAAGAGTTAATAAACAGTAACCATTTCCAACTACACTAAAACATTTTCACGCCATTTGTTTACTAGGAAAACGTTGTTGAATTTGTCAACTCTTGTACATAAATGTTACAGTCAATACGAGCTTGAACAGCTATGCTAAGCATCAACACGTCTGTGCCATCTGCGACAATTATGATTGAGTCATAATCTGCAGCGGCATGCTTTGCATACAACAACATGCGAGTGTCTGCCTCGTCTAGTACCTTCAGCTCGTTCACCTCATCCAGCCTTTCTGCTATGAGCGCGCGTGCGCGCGTGCGTGCGTTCGTGCGTGCGTGTGTGTGTGTGTGTGGCACTGAATTCTTGGAATGCGGTCATGAAACTGTTTAATCGTTCCTGTCTCCAGTCTCTATCTCTGTGCTATTTGCTAACTGTGTCTGGTTTGAGGTTGAACCCCTGGGTTAATCCTGTCTGTGTATCCTTCTTGACTGTCTCCTCTACGAAGACACAGCAGCCAATGTCCCTCCCTAGATATTCTGATCAATGCCCACAGGAGCTCTACAAGGTCAACATAACACACCCAGAAAGCTGTGGCGAAGCAGGGCCAGATACCCAGTGAATCGTCCTCTTATTCTTAGGGGCACTTGAGCCCATTCGCACTGTTCGCATCATAGCAGCCATGCGAGCCGCTTACCACAATTCACAGTCACCCTTTTAAATAAGTTGCAGAGAACGTTTTAGACTATTCGAGTTGTACCTCCAGAACGCTGCAGTGTTGTGGAGGACGTAGTAATCTTGACTGAGAGCCCCTTCAAAACCCTATTTTCACATACATAAGTAACAATAAGTGAAATTGTGGGGAAGTGGTTAAACATATACGTGTCAAAAAAGCAATACCAGCAATAATTTTGAGTCAACAGTGAAGTTCCAAGCAGTTGTATGTTATATGGTTTATTGCCTCTTCAAGAATTCGCGCCAGTCCACAAAATAAAAATTGCTTATAGCGGGCTTAAGCTACCGAATTGAAATGTTTATCATACAGTGTTTAATCATAGTTTGGGCACCCCTAAACACTAGTATCATTTTTGGTACCAATATTCCACCTTGCCCATGGATAATACTCTACAATCTGTGATCGCGTGAAATAGAGACATGATGTTGAATTTTCTCGAAAAAGCTGCCCTTTCAAACACGGTGCTTAGCATATTTTATTAATGTTATAATTCATTATTAATGTCGGTTTTGTCCAAGACAAGACTAAAGTGCTAAAAATACAATGACACTGGAAATCATATTCGTTTGTCTTGGAACGGTGGCAAAAGTCATGGCATTCCGGTCGATCGTTTATGTGCGACCGTTAATTTTGGATGAATATAACTTAAACATTGGTATAAATATTCATATAATTGGTCATATGCTAGTGTGTAGCGAAAGGGCGCTCGTTGAAGATTGGACCGTTTGTCGATTCGGGTGTATTCGCTTAAGCAGCAAAGACTAGTTTACGTAAGTATTTTTGCTAATTATTTTACTGTATCAACTCTAACACTGTGTTCGCGTTTATTAATAACGAACGCGACTATTATGCCTTGCTCGGGGCGATTCCCTAACGCAATGATGTCCCAGTGCGAGGGAATGTTCTTGCACGGCTGCACAAGTTCGGATTATAAACCACGGTGAATCATATGAGCGACAGGTTTCGCTATACAAGAAACTTGGCGGTTTTGTGGACTACTTCTGTCCGCTAACCTGCACCAATGGGTCGACGCCGAGGTGATAGTGATGGCGATATTCTCCACTTTAACCGTGGCAAAAACTGCGTCAAGAGTTACCTATAGGGAAGACTGGCCAAAACTATCAGAAGTCACGTTGCATTCCCAACTGCCGTATCTAACTCAGAAAGGGCCCAATAGCAGTTTATAGATCGACGGTGTCGCCCCCTGGCAACGCAACGTCATCATCGGCGACCAGCCGATCGTAGTTAATGTCCAATTCAATATCGTCGTCCATATCGTCGTCCGTGTCTCGCGTGGCCAAGGACATCGCCCAGATTTTCTGAAAGTGCAATACAACATACGTGTATGTACACGCAGACGCACGCTGATAAGTCTCAACCAGGACTGGCCGATCTACTCGGATCGTCTTCTACACCAACAAGAGCTATACGCAGGTTTTCTTGTAGAACAAAAACGACACCTATTTACCTACTGCAAGTTCTTTTAGAACAAAAGCTATCTAACAGTAGGTTCGTTTTTTTTAACAAAAACGACCTACTTACCACTTCTGCAAGACAACCTACTTGCAAGTTCCAGTAGAACAAAAATGATCTACCTTTAGGTTGTTGTAGAGCAAAAACCTTCCGGATCAAAACCGACCTACCTACAGGGTCTTGATGGACTATAACGACTTACCTGTGTTTTTTTTTGTAGAATAAACACGACTTAGGTGGGTGTGGGCTCTTGTAGAACAAAACCGACCTACCTGAAGATACTTGTAGAACAAAAACGATCTACCTGTAGGTTCTTGTAGAGCAAGAACGACCCATCAGCAGGTTTTTGTAGAATAAAAACGGCATACCTGCAAGTTTTTGTATAGCACAACGACTTACCAGCAGGTTCTTGTAGAACACAAACGACCTACCTGCAGGTTCTTGTAGAACAAAAACGACCTACCTGCAGGTTCTTGTAGAACAAAAACGACCTACCTGTAGGTTCTTGTAGAGAAGAGCGTCGTCGTCAAAGACGAGAGCCTCGTAGTCGATGGGACTAATTTCGTCCGTGTCTGAGTCGCTGCTCGTCTCCACGAACCGGTCAAAGAGATCCTGCGAGCGACAACGACGATCAGCGCAAGAACGAAAACAGATATATATATATATATATATATATATATATATATATATATATATATATATATATATATATATATATATATATATATATATATATATATATATACTATATATATATATATATATATATATATATATATATATATATATATATATATATATATATATATATATATATATATATATATATATATATATATATATATATATATATACTTATATATATATGTATATACACGACGGTGTTTGGGGTATGGAGAACGCGATTTATCTTTAGCATAATATTCCCAATTAAAAGGGAGACAGAAACTGGCTGCCTACAGACAAATTGGGGAACATAATATTATTCTAGAATCCCATTTTCAATGCGACGACTGACGCCTATTGTGATTGTCAATACTGACTTACAGTGGAACCTCGTTATTCCGTACGCCGATAATCCGGAAATCTTGGCATCCGGGCATAATTTCACGGAAACGGAATTTACAGCCGTTGATGTATCCCGTTAACTGCACGATTAGTTTATCCAGAAAATTCGTTAATCCGGATACATACACTGGGAACAAAGATGTCCGTATTAACGAGGTTCAGTTGTATTTTGTTTGTTTGTCTCTCCCCTTGTACTCTTATATTGACGTGCTAGCGCAAACCGACATACATGCAATGCCCGAGACGGAGCGAAATCTCTGTCGACGCGATAGAAGGCCGGCTTCCGTTGCGCGCCGGCTGCAGCGGACACGTAGGACGCTCTCAACTGCCACGTCTGCTGAAGGATCTGGCGCGCGTGGGCACTGCGGGCTCGGCGTCGTCGCTGCACGTACTGTCGCTGCACCGCCTGCTGCCGGGTCTTGCGTTTGCGGGACTCGTTGAACAAGGCGTTCTCTGTGAAGAGTAGGGCCGTTATGCCGAGGATGGTAGTTAAATATCAACCCGGAAGGACATAGGCGTCGGAAGGGGGAGGGTTGGTGGGTGATCACCACAACCTTTTAGGTGGGGGTTCTAACTTATATGACAACGCTTTCCTCGTTCTCGTCATTATGAGCACAAGTATGTGCATTTATCTAGAGCGATGGGTCTAAGACACTAGGAAAAGCAATAACTCTGTGCAGTACAGTCAGACGAATATCTCGTTTCTTCACTAAATCGCAAGACTTCTGTTAAAGGACACCGATTTAGCTTTACCGTAGACATTATTAATGCAGAGTATGTGCCCATAGATCACGTCATGGCTTTAATTTCCATGCTAAGAACAGGTGCGTGCCTACCCTACTTAACTAGCGTCTCGGTTGTCATGTTCAAGTTCAATTATTTATTGCACGTTTCTATATTAATTAGATCTGCATACCTGTGTAGTAATTACGCATGTACGAGGCGGAATTAATTGATTTATTAATATTATTCTGCATGCACGCACGCACGCACGCACGGACACACGCACGCACATAATTGTAAAGTTCTTGGCAGTAGTTAGCAAAAGGTGTACGACTCCTCACCTCCTGGCTTGTTAACACAGAGGAAGCAGAAGCAGTGCAGTGCCGAGTGGCTCATGTAGAGGAAGCCCTTGCGGTAGTTGCTGCGACAGAGGCCGTGGAACAGCGGGTTGAGCAGGGCGTTGGAGAAGATCAGCTTCAGCGCCACGTCCTCGACGATGGGACTGACCGAGACGTTGACCATGCCACACAAGACGACCACCTGGTGATATTGATAAGAATGAGGAAGACAAGGAAGAGAAACTGCTTATACGTCAATTAAACAAGCACAACTCCTAATAATATTATTATTATTATTACTAGTACTATTGTGAACCCGGCCGCTTATGCGACTGTCGTTTGGATATTCAAAATCCCTCCATATGGACGCTCTCACTGCAGCCGCTGGCTGTTCCCAAATAATGGTGTAGTAGTAGTAGTAGCAGCAACAGCAGCAGCCGTAGTAGTGGTGGTAGTAGTAGTAGTTGCATCAGCCATAGTAGTACTTTCGTACACATGCATGTATACAAGCGCTCAAGCACGCACGCACGCACACCTCTCCGCACACACACACACAC
Organism: Lamellibrachia satsuma; assembly: GCA_033239005.1. Classification (NCBI taxonomy): domain Eukaryota; kingdom Metazoa; phylum Annelida; class Polychaeta; order Sabellida; family Siboglinidae; genus Lamellibrachia; species Lamellibrachia satsuma. The sequence goes on from BSQZ01000053.1 coordinate 2,703,713, forward strand.
ACACGCACGCACGCACGCACGCACGCACGCACACATGAATACATGAACGAGTGCTAACTCATTGCCGTCTTCGTAACAATCTACTCGATGAACATTATATCTTATTGTTATTTTGCCATTTTTCTTGGCGATGTTTTTTTGTCAAAGTGTTGTGGTTGGGTGAAAGACAAATATACTGGATTTTGTATACACTTACAACATACGGTATCCAAGTCACAAGAAACACGATGGAGCACATCAAGACCATTCTGGCGAGAAGAATTTCACGCCGTTGCTTCTGTACACTTTTCCGAACCTTCTTCAGCAGTTTGCCGAATTGTCGTTGTACATATGTCATTTGACCAGAACCCGTGCGAACGCAACAACGACCCTTCGTCTCTTCGGAACGTTGCTCTGACTGGGGCGCTGTGTGCAATGCATTAAGATCGTCGCGTTTATAAATGCACTTACTGGTTGGCCGTTGTGATAGGTTTTCAACAGTAGAATTTGTACCGTTGGTAGCATTGTAGATATGCGCATCGGTTTTGTGTTTGGATGTATCGATGCCAGACGGAAGCACGTCCAGATGCGCAATAGAATGGCTACTGAAGTTGTCCCCGCCGTTTTTTGCAACCGTGGGATTGTTCGCTACTGTCTTGTCGGCGCGTACATGTGTTAGCACTGGTGGGTCATGTAATATACCAGCGGCAATACCCTCGGGGTATTTTACGTGGTCAAACTGACGCCTCGTATCATGAAAGTATGGTTCAGAACTTCGCCTGGTCTCAGTGTCGGCGACACTGGGTAAGCGATGTGAGTTTTGACAGATAACGGCTTCGGCCTGTTTACTATATCTTCTAGCGTTGGTAAGTTGTTGATTATCCCGAGGTTCAGATATTTTCTCCATATGTGCCGGCTGATGTATATCCAATTCTCCTGTGTGTGTTTTCCCTGAGATAAGAGTTGTAATAGGTATGGTTTTGGACATATCTAGTGACAATTCACAAAGTGATTTATTTATGGTTTCGGCCTCATAGCCAATCATAGCATTTTGGTTATGTTTGTCTTTTTTGAGTGTACGACCATTACCATTTTTCACATCAGTTGTTTCCCTGAACTTTATATCTGTGGATGGTGTTTTGGGTTCTCTGTTTGTAGCCTGTGCTGCGATGCGAACATCGTTCTTGTTCGCACAGTAGTTTGCTTTGATGACGACATCTTGGCTTTGATTTGTCAAAGGCCGCTTGCTGCTGGACGTTGTATGTCTGGTCGTGCCGACTACTTTCGAGATCTCCTTCAACACATAGTTCTCTCGCCGAGCGTGGTACGTCCACAGGAGCCGAATGATGGACGCGTTGCACACGGCAAAGACGACAACGCCAGCGACAAAGACGAGCCCGCTCAGTGACGTAATCACGTAGTTCGTGGTTGAGTCGAACGTCGGACGTAGCGAGCAGAGCGGCCACGTGACCAGTGTAGTCGCGCGGTCGGACAGGACCACTGTGACGGTTGTCGTGCCGACACTGAGAAGCGCAATGCCAGTCATTATGATCATGATGATCCTGCACGAACTGAAAACGTGTACAATGTTTTAATAATAAAGATAATAATGATAATAATGATGATTATGGTAATGATGGTGGTGATGATGATAAAAATAATAACAACAACAATGACATTGACGACGATAATACTAATACTGTTAATAATGACGATACTAATAATACTAATTAGTACTATTATACTTATAATGATTATACTTATGATAACAATAATAGTAGTATTATTAATATTAATAATAATAATAACACTAATACTAACTAACAATCGTAACCTAGACCAGTGCGTTGATTACGTGGATTCAACGAAGCTGTTGTCTTACAAAAACAATGAACTAAACAATATGAACTTGAAGAAAGGCTGCCGGCGACATTTCAAACGTTGCGCAGGAAGTGGTAAATAAATATACCAACAAATAAACTTTAAGTTTCCGAGTCATATACATTCAAATAGTATTTCACTATAGAACACCTGATGTAAGCAGAGGCTCAGACAACGATCTCTCTAATGATTTCAATTTGTTCGTACAGAACCACCAAAGAATCAAGCAAGTCTATTATGTTATACTATAGTATAGTACACGCGTTCACTCAGTTCATGTGATATTCTCTACCGACTAAACTTTAAAAAATATATAGCTATTTTCCTATACTGAAATGACGCCAAACGTACCTGAAGGCTCGGTACTGCAGCGGTCTAATAAGGGCGAAGTATCGGTCAAGCGAAATGAGAACTTGTATAACGAACTCCAACTTGAAGTAGACACTCGACACGAACGCCTGCAGAAGGATGCAAACGCACAAAATAACATGTGATTGTTGCTGTCTAACATTCGCCACCCATGTGTTGTGAATATCGTTTTGTTCCCCTGCGGAATGTGACAAAACGTGCGCATGATTTTTATGACAGCCATATTGGATATATACAAATAAAGGTCGAATCCGTTGGCAATTTACGTAAGATAATATTTTTTAAACAAATTCAAACCCCATCAAGCTTACTATTCTCTGAACTCCAGTTCATGTTGGATTTCCATTATGACTGTATACATTTACACTTTATACATTCTGTACATCGTGGAAACCAAATGAGACCACATTCAACACAAATTTTTTAAAGAAAATCATAGGTGTTTTTTTCTTCAAATAACTACCTGATTGCTCAGTTACTTGGAAATTGAGGTCAGCGATCTATCACGCATTTACCAATTAACGTATATTATAGTACACTTCTCGTTTTTTTTGCGATTACGTCGACCAAGCAGCCAATCGGAACATGCAACACATACCACGATAGGTCAGAATATCTTTTTACTATAATCAGTGACTATATTCAACATATTATGACAAATAATATGTTATATCAATATATTTAGCAAGATCTAACAGCATTGCCATCCACAATTACAGGCTTATCCAGAGTTCAACAGTTGTTTCATTTACGAATAGCCCGCTCTTGTCAGATATCAGTCTATTTTAGTTTATAATAAACACTACTAGCATTAACACAATCATTTGACAGTCTGTTCCATTAATTTATCACCATCTGTGAGAATGAGTACTTTCTCATGTCCACTCTACACTGTTCCTTGACTAATGCTACTTTGTGTCCTTTCGTTTTACTACGTTCTGTAACTTTGAATTCCTATCAATAGCCATTCAATATTAAAAAACCCTTCTATTTGGTATCCTCTTATTTTCTGGTCTCTGGTGTTGTCAAACCATATTCTAGAAAGCGGCTTTCATAACTAAGGTCTCTCAGTTCTGGAATAATTTTACTTGTTCTTCGTTGCATTCTGTCTGGCTTATATATGTCCTTACGATATCGCCTCCATGCATGTATTCAATATTCCAAATGAGGTCTAACTATTGCTTCGTGCACGGGTACAATTAGCTGTTTCTCCTTATATATGACAGTTCTCCCAATTAGCCCTATAATGTTATTACCTTTAGATGCAGCAATACAACGCTGCTCTGAAACGTTCATTTCAGCACTAAACGTTACTCCCAAGTCCTTTTCAGTTGTGGGTCTATCTAGTATAGTATCCCCCGTTTTACATGTTCGTCCATGTTTCCATGTCGTATGAGTATGCACTTACATTTCCCACAACTGAATAACATTTGAAATGTTGTCACACCATTATGTCAATTCGCGGTGCCAACTTGAACACATATTTCCAGTTTGAAATCGCGTCATGTACCATTGCACTCTGTGTTATGTCTGTAGGCCACTTTTCTATCCAGTTGATTACACCATCACATATACCATGTTATGGGCTTTTACTTTAAATAACACTATTTGTCGATGCACTTTATCGAAAGCGTTCTGAAAATCTAAGTAGACAACATCCATTTATGACCCTTCATCTACCTACTTTGTAATTTCTTTCAAAAGAAACAAACATTATTGTATAGGAGCAAAATTTAAAATGGAAGTCTCATTCGTTTTTGTGGTATCACGTGGATTAAACAGCCAATCGGAATGCGCAACACATACCTGATAGCTGCAGGGAATACGAGGGAGCGACTTCCGGTTGAAACAGATGGCCGCCAGCGTGACGGAATGTACGAACAAGACTGAAAGTAGGTCAACCGTGGCGAGCATTCCGACACACTTATCGGGGATGCTCTGACACGTCGATCTGTGGCGGACGAGGCTTCGTACAACAACGACACAAAGGACGTTACCGATGAAAGCTCCTGGCATAAACACGGCATAGAAGGCAATGCTTGCGACGTCATTGTATGTGTTGAAGTCCCGTTGAGCGTCGCCACCGGTGCTGTCGTTCTGAAGTAGCATAGCTCCGTATATGGTTTGTTTCTTTACTTATCGAATGTGAATCAAATGACAAAATGTGCCATCATCGTATTTCGATCTCTTCACAAACATCGCTATGTGTGTGGAATACCTGTAGGTGAAATTGTTTCAAGCACTGAATATAGTCAAAAAAGTTTGCCTTGAGAGAGTAACCTGCCGTGGCTATATAAATTGTTCTTCTTGGCATTTATATAAAATCCAAGGGGCATCACTTTAATTATGTAGGATATTTTGTTGTTCCTCCATTTCCCGCATTTTTGGCGTAAAGTGTGCAGTTCACCTGTAATTCTGTATCAAATTCTTTGCATTTCTGCTACTTTCCTGGTGTTGGTTTCGTATATATATATAAATGTGATGTCGTTCCAGCTCTGACAGTCATGATTTGCCGGTTTTTAGTTTTCTCTTTGCAGAAACTTTGCAAAAATGCCATTTCATTATACTAGAGTTCCAGAAACAGTTTGTCAGCCGAGTGAGCACCCAACTCACCTTAGTGCAGATTTTCATACACTGTTAATTGGCAGAATATACTTGTTTCATGCAACGCCAACCTGCAATGTGATGAAAGCTCTGTGTTGGTGCGCACCGGTCAACCAGTGTTGCTTGCTCTTCAGTTGCTGGTGAAGCCGATTTCTGATTTCTGAAGGCCACCAGTTTTGCGCACAAACATCCGTATATGTTACGCACACGGTACGTCTTCCCTGGACTGGCAGCAGTGTCCAGATCTCCCGCTATAACTGGGTTAAATGGTAGGAACATAACTACATCTTGGCCACCATTCCAGACGCGATCAGCATTGACAATATTCATGAGTCACAACGTTTGCAACCAGGATTTGTATAATGCAATACAATGGCCCAATAGACGTCATAGCTTTAATTGCTCGGCCGTGCCACTAATTACGCGTTAGAAATCTGGCAAGTCGGGTCGGTGAAGTACTGATTGGACAATCGGTCGAGTCACAAGCCGAGTTCTATGACAAGCGGAATTCTACGCGTGCTGGCTCAGTACTTCAGCTGATTGCGACAATGCGAGACACTGCAGGTAAACAACTATGAGATTAATAGCGACCACAACGTTTGACGTCAGTCGACTTTATAGTAGCACTCGGTTTGCTATAAATGGATCGGGTATTGATCGGAATATGGATCCGGGAATCAAGACAGTGCGTGGGAAATACACGTATTGTATTGCAACTAATGCCACGTGCGCAGACTGTGTGCTTTCCTTGATACGTGACATAAGTTACCTTTTTGTTGTACACGGTGAGTGCGGAAACGAATATAAATAAACTTAGACGGTTTCAAGAAGGAACATCTCAAAACATGTGCCTCAACATATATAAATACAGCCTATCATTCCATCAGGTTTCCTAAATTCGTTACACATTGTTTCATTGTAACACCTTCCACGACATGAGTAGCTGACACTGGATATGACTGAGAGAGGTCTCAACCTCCCATCGCCACCTATTTAGGGGGCCAACCTCCTATCTCTCACCTGTTTTTGGGGCCAAACTTTTTTAGAGTCCAACGCCTACCTCCCATCCAATTTTAGAGTTCGCCTCCCACATATTGTTGAAACCTACCTCCCACGAATTTGTAGGACCTCCACCGCCCAGGTCCTGTCACACCTTTCACATATAAACTACCATGGTGTCGCGTCGATTCATGAAACGTCACGGTTTTAACCAGCGTCGTAATGTGGAACGTGACTGTATCATTACAAGTCGTCAATATCCAATAACGCCTTGCGGAAAGTTAATATTTGATCATCGTCCTGCAATAGGTATGTTATCGACACACGTTATCGATAAATACACACCATTTTTGGGTGACATCATATTGCATTCGTCATTTTGGCCCGCCTAACATCTTTATGTAGGTGCAAATATTGATTTCCTTGCCAAAACAGTAACAATGTAAAGTCGCGAGTGCCTATTTTGTCCAAAAAAATACACATTGAGATATTTCTTAGCTTCGTTCTACGGTGTCCTTGTGCGGATTACAATGGTTGATTGAAAGACTCGTATACGAAGTATAGTTCTAGCGTTAATGTCGCGGTGTACACCAGTCCTGGGGTGTCTGGCGCTTCGTTTATACACTCCTGCTCGCGACGCCCTCTGGCGAATGGCGTCCTGTAACATTCAGCGACTGGAGCCCACAATAGTGCTGCCGCCAGTCGGGAGCCACATCACATCTTTAATAAGATTTGCCATCCCAGTCAAAGTCCAAGATGGCAAGTGGACAAGGAAGCCATTGGCTTATCGAGAGTCGAACAATGTTCATCTACGTGTAACCCGCCCTCCTGAAATATGTGTCAACCTTGTTTTTAAACATACCTACTTTTACTTGGAACCTGGCAGGGAAAATTGTTCACGCCTGCGAACTCTCCAGGGACGTACTTCTCTCATAGGACTTTGGCTAGTCGCCACAATACGTTGACCTACATATTTCGTCTAATTTGAGATATTCAAGTACAACATATCGGCCCTACTATACAGTTGGCAGAGTGCGTCCCGATTCACTTCATAATTGCAGCCAATCACAGGCTGTTTTAGTGCGCTCTCTGAATTCCAGCCAATGAGAGGCTACAACACGCTACAACGAGACGTAAACTGGGTACTTGAAAACGTTCATAGTAAATTAGTAGATAGGCTTGCAGTGAGAGATTAACAGCAGCCATCGTATATAACAATGTGCGTGCGTGCGTGCGTGCGTGCGTGCGTGCGTGCGTGCGTGCGTGCGTGCGTGCGTGCGTCTACCTGACTTGATGACTGGAGTCGTAGGGGCTGACTCGATTCGGACTCGAGTCGCACATTTTCATGACTTAGACAACAACTTGACGTGGAATTCAGAGAGATGATTAGATATTTACTTGGATTTGGAGGTAATAGACTTGAGCCGTGACTTGACTTGCCAGTTTGTGACTTGCCAACAAGTCTGGTGGCTCGAAACGTGCGCAAAACGAGACCATGTTGTTATAATGTTTGAATTAAAAAAATTACTCGTGAGTTGTGACTTGACCTGACTTGCGCGTCAACGACGTAATATTTTACTTGCCAGTCTGTGTCACACACACACACACACATATATAAAACACACAAACACACACACACACACCACACACACACACACACACACACACACACACACACACACACACACACACACACACACACACACACACACACACACACACACACACACACACACACACACACACACACACACACACACACACACACACACACACACACACACACACACAACAACACACACACAACACACACACACACACACACACACACACACATCACACAAAATACACCACTCACACAACACACACACACACACACACACAACTCACACACAACACACACACACACACACACACACACACACACACACACACACACACACACACACACACACACACACCACGCACAAACACACACACACACACACACACACACACACACACATATTCGTGTGCGCATATATCGCTATCAAGTTTTTGAAAACATCTCCAAACCTCCTGCACATTTAAGACGAAAGCGTAACGTGTGCGTCATATCATGCTTCTTAGATTTTGTTAAAACAATATATTAAACTTAATGCTGTATGTATGTATTTATAATGTAAATAATATTGCATCCTGCCAACTGTTAAACGGAAAACTCAACCGAACTGCGATATTCCTACAACGTATCTGGACACCGCCTATACACACGGTAATATATGTAAATGTCGTGATATATATTTATTGAGATTTGTGTAGTAATGTATGCTTAACAAGGTCAAGGTTAAGTCCACCATTTGATATTTAATTAACCATTATAACGTACCAATCATTGGTGATAAATTCACTGGTCTGTAATTATCTGACTTAATTCTTGAACATTTAAAAAATAATATATGAAATATGCACCACTCCTTCTTTTAATGACAAGTTGAACACTTTTGCAAGAGGTACGCTAATGTGTTCTCATGTTTCCATTAGTAGTCTTGGGGGAATTGCATCCGCTATTGGTTATCAAGCTGGTGTGGCTATCATTTGCACGGTAATAGTACTAGGCAGGTAACACTCGATGCCCATTTCAAAATCTACCTATTCCAATTGTGCTGTGTTGCACGTCTTGACAAAGTGTCAACAATTGTCTTACGTTTACGTCCATAACGCCTGAATTGCCCATCTAGTATAATATGCATTGTGTTTAAAGTATTTTAATTCTTACAGATGTAACAATTAGGAATAAAGCAATGATAATGCTCGCATAGTTAACTGCCTCTATTATGTTGTGTCGGATATATGTTGTGGCACATTTAAGACTGATTCTGGGAATAACTAAATTATGTGTTCCTTGTGTGTGGCGTTGATGAATTTCAAAATTGTGCATGTAAAGGACGTGGTTGCAATATTCCGGCAGATCATA